>WNWK01005814.1:12500-114382 GCA_009830355.1 Cherax destructor | reverse complement strand
TATATATATATATATATATATATATATATATATATATATATATATATATATATATAGGTATAGGTTGGTAGCAGCAACCACCCAGGGAGGTACTACCGTCCTGCCAGGTGACTGTGAAACAGAAACCTGAAACTGTTTTACATGATGGTAGGATTGCTGGTGTCTTTTTCTGTCTCATAAACACGCTGGATAACAGGTATATCTAGCTACTTCTACTTACACTTTAGGTCACACTACACTGGCATACACATGCATATATATACATACACACATCTAGGTTTTCTTCTTTTTCTTAATAGCTCTTGTTCTTTTATTTTCTCTATTGTCCATGGGGAAGTGGAAAGAATCTTTCCTCCGTAAGCCATGCGTGTCGTATGAGGCGACTAAGATGCCGGGAGCAATGGGCTAGTAACCCCTTCTCCTGTACAAATCTACTAAAAACGAGAAGAAGAAAAACTTTATAAAATTGGGTTGTCTGAATGTGCGTGGATGTAGTGCGGATGATAAGAAAGAGATGATTGCCGATGTTATGAATGAAAAGAAGTTGGATGTCCTGGCCCTAAGCGAAACAAAGCTGAAGGGTAGGCGAGTTTCAGTGGGGAGAAATAAATGGGATTAAGTCAGGAGTATCTGAGAGAGTTAGAGCTAAGGAAGGGTAGCAATAATGTTGAAGGATCAGTTATGGAAGGAAAGAGGGAATATAAATGTGTAAATTCAAGGATTATGTGGATTAAAATAAGGGTCGGATGCGAAAAGTGGGTCATAATAAGCGTGTATGCACCTGGAGAAGAGAGGAGTGTAGAGGAGGGGAGAGATTTTGGGAGATGTTAAGCGAATGTATAGGAACTTTTGAACCAAATGAGAGAGTAATTGTGGTAGGGGACCTAAATGCTAAAGTGGGAGAAACATGCAGAGAGGGTGTAGTAGGTAAGTTTGGGGTGCCAGGTGTAAATGATAATGGGAGCCCTTTGATTGAACTTTGTATAGAAAGGGGTTTAGTTATAGGTAATACATATTTTAAGAAAAGAGGATAAATAAGTATACAAGATATGATGTAGGGCGTAATGACAGTAGTTTGTTGGACTATGTATTGGTAGATAAAAGACTGTTGAGTAGACTTCAGGATGTACATGTTTATAGGGGCTACAGATATATCAGATCACTTTTTAGTTATAGCTACAGTGGGAGTAAAAGGTAGATGGGATACAAGGAAAATAGAATCAGTAAGTAAAGAGGTGAAGGTTTATAAACTAAAAGGAGGCAGTTAGGGTAAGATATAAACAACTATTGGAGGATAGATGGGCTAGTGAGAGTGTAGGCAATGGGGTCGAAAATGTATGGGGTAGATTTAAAAATGTAGTGTTAGAGTGTTCAGCAGAAGTTTGTGGTTACAGGCGAGTGGGTGCGGGAGGAAGAGGAGCGTTGGTGGAATGATGATGTAAAGAGAGTAGTAAGGGAGAAAAAGTTAGCATATGAGAGGTTTTTACAAAGTAGAAGTGATGCAAGGAGGGAAGAGTATATGGAGAGAAAAAGAGAGGTTAAAGAGTGGTGAAGCAATGTAAAAAGAGAGCAGATGAGAGAGTGGGTGAGATGTTATCAGCAAATTTTGTTGAAAATAAGAAAAAGTTTTGGAATGAGATTAATAAGTTGAGGAAGCCTAGAGAACAAATGGATTTGACAGTTAAAAATAGGAGAGGAGAGTTATTAAATGGAGAGTTAGAGGTATCAGGGAAGATGGAGAGAATATTTTGAGGATTTGTTAAATGTTGATGAAGACAGGAAGCTGTGATTTCGTGTGTAGGGCAGGAGGAATAACATCTTGTAGGAGTGTGGAAGAGCCAGTTGTGGGTGTAGGGAAGTTCGTGAGGCAGTGGGTAGAATGAAAGGGGTAAGGCAGCTGGGATTGATGGGATAAAGATAGAAATGTTAAAAGCAGGTGGGGATATAATTTTGGAGTGGTTGGTGCTATTATTTAATAAATGTATGGAAGAGGGTAAGGTACCTAGGGATTGGCAGAGAGCGTGTATTGTTCCTTTGTATAAAGGCAAAGGGGACAAAGAGAGTGCAAAAATTATAGGGGAATAAGTCTGTTGAGTGTACCTGGTAAAGTGTATGGTAGAGTTATTATTGAAAGAATTAAGAGTAAAACAGAAAGCAGGATAGCAGATGAACAAGGGGCTTTAGGAAAGGTAGGGGGTGTGTAGACCAAGTGTTTACAGTGAAACATATAGGTGAACAGTATTTGGATAAGGGTAAAGATGTTTTGTGGCATTTATGGATTTGGAAAAGGCGTATGATAGGGTAGATAGGGGGCAATGTGGCAGATGTTGCAGGTGTATGGAATAGGAGGAAAGGTTACTGAAAGCAGTGAAGAGTTTTTATGAGGATAGTGAGGCTCAGGTTAGAGTGTGTAGGAGGGAAGGGGACTATTTCCCAGTAAAAGTGGGCCTTAGACAAGGATGTGTGATGTCACCGTGGTTGTTCAATATATTTATAGATGGGGTTGTAAGAAAGTGAATGCGAGGGTCTTGGCAAGAGGTGTTGGGCTAAAAGATAAAGAAGCAAATACAAAGTGGGAGTTGTCACAGTTGCTTTTGCTGATGACACTGTCTTTTGGGAGATTCTGAAGAGAAGCTGCAGAGGTTGGTGGATGAATTTGGTAGGGTGTGTAAAAAAGAAAATTGAAAGTGAATATAGGAAAGAGTAAGGTGATGAGGATAACAAAAAGAATAGGTGACGAAAGATTGGATATCAGATTGGAGGGAGAGAGTATGGAGGAGGTGAATGTATTCAGATATTTGGGAGTGGACATGTCGGCGGATGGGTCTATGAAGGATGAGGTGAATCATAGAATTGATGAGGAAAAGGGTGAGTGGAGCACTTCGGAGTCTGTGGAGACAAAGAACCTTGTCCATGGAAGTAAAGGGAATGTATGAGAGTATAGTTATACCAACGCTCTTATATGGGTGTGAAGCATGGGTGATGAATGTTGCAACGAGGAAAGGCTGGAGGCAGTGGAGATGTCATGTCTGAGGTCAATGTGTGGTGTGAATATAATGCAGAGAATTCGGAGTTTGGAAATTAGGAGGAGGTGCGGGATTACCAAAACGATTGTCAGAGAGCTGAGGAGGGGTTGTTGAGTGGTTTGGACATGTAGAGAGAATGGAACGAGACAGAGTGACTTCGAGAGTGTATAAATCTGTAGTGGAGGAAGGCGGGTAGGGGTCGGCCTAGGAAAGGTTGGAGGAGGGGTAAAGGAAGTTTGTGTGCGAGGGCTTGGACTTCCAGCAAGCATGTGTGAGCGTATTTGATAGGAGTGAATGGAGGCATATGGTTTTAATACTTGACGTGCTGTTGGAGTGTGAGCAAAGTAACATTTATGAAGGATTCAGGGAAACCGGCAGGCCGGACTTGAGTTCTGGAGATGGGAAGTACAGTGCCGGCACTCTGAAGGAGGTGTTAATGTTGCAGTTTTATAACTGTAGTGTAAAGCACCCTTCTGGCAAGACAGTGATGGAGTGAATGATGATGAAAGTTTTTCTTTTCGGGCCACCCTGCCTTGGTGGGAATCGGCCGATGTGTTAATAAAAAAAAATATATAATATATATATATATATATATATATATATATATATATATATATATATATATATATATATATATAATATATATATATATATATAGAGAGAGAGAGAGAGAGGAGAGAGAGAGAGAGAGAGAGAGAGAGAGAGAGAGAGAGAGAGAGAGAGAGAGAGAGAGAGAGAGAGAGTAAGAGAGATGAAGAGAGAGAGAGAGAGAGAGAGAGAGAGAGAGAGAGAGAGAGAGAGAGAGAGAGAGAGAGAGAGAGAAGAAGAGAGAGAGAGAGAGAGAGAGAGAGAGAGAGAGAGAGAGAGAGAGAGAGAGAGAGAGAGAGGAGAGAGAGAGAGAGAGAGAGAGAGAGAGAGAGAGAGAGAGAGAGAGAGAGAGAGAGAGAGAGAGAGAGAGAGAGAGAGAGAGAGAGAGAGAGAAGCTGAAGTAATTCCGGACATTCTTATGACACATGTTTGTCTCTAATTTCTGACTATGCCCACGAGTATCTGTTTCCCTCATCTTTATCAAAATTTCTCTGTCTACCTTATTTATCCGTCTGAGAATTTTGCGAGTTATTATTTCTGTCCACTTATAACGTTAGGTTCTGTTCCTACAGTTTGTCATTTGTGCTCATCTCATCTGCCTTGCCTCTTGTACCACCCTTGGTGCCTACCTCTGTCAATCCTCCAGTGTCTTATGTTGGTTAGTTATGCTTTTCATGCTGGTGTTACGTTCTCCGTGATGGGCCTGACAAATGTTGTATAAAATACCATGAATTACTCTTTGTTGAGATTTCTGAAAGCTACTCAAGTAACTCACTTGAAATATGTCCTACCATATGCCCTCGGATTTCTCCTTGAGTGAGGTCATCAGCATATGTCCACTAAGTCTATATTAAGTTTCTGACGTTCCTCCCACTTCCCCAATTTTTATAACATTGCATTTGCTGGGGGATGACTTCATGTAACCACTTATCTGACCAGTCAATAAATATATGCAGGACTAGTTAAAATACAGATCCTAGCGATATCCCTCTTGTTACACTTTATCATTCTGACATCCTGGACAATCTTTTCCCTAAGGTAATCCCTGTTATTTCTCTCCCCACCTCAAAATTTTACCCGTTTATTTTGAACCATCAAATGCCTACTTCCAACCCATGCCGATGCCACCCACCCAGCCTTCTCTCCCCTGCCTTATCTGTTACTTTGTCATGGAATTACAGCAGGTGGGGTTCGGGAAGATTTGCTAACTCCAAACTGTTGTTGGCTATTGCTTATGATTGTGGTGAAAGTCATGTATGACCAGTAGCTTATCCCTGCTTATGTTGGCTTTTATGGCCGCTTCAGCTTATGTATCAATCATTACTCTGTTCTTCTCATCATACTCTTGTCTTGATCTCTTGGTGTTTATTGTTGGGTTTTACGTTTCTTCTATCACTTCACTGGGATCCCCGGTCCTCAAGTTTGCTTCTCCACTGTACGTTTCTTCCATCTCAAAACTCTACTGGTTTCTCATACAGTGCTACTCCTCATCCTCCTCTGTTCCCTCAATCTTTTCTCAAAATCTGATATATATCCAGGAAGATCGCATCTGTTATCATCTTCGTGAGCTTTGACTCTCTGAGTGGTATGTTGTCTGGAGATCCCTCCATTATTCGTTAGTGCCGCACAATCGTATTTGTTATTCCATCTGCATTGGTGTACCATACTTTCGAATTCCTTTCCATTACTGTGTTCCGATTCGTTTCTAAATTCTTGGTCCTTGCACATGGGTCCAGAGGGGTGGAAGTGGTTGGAGTAGGTTGGGGGTACGGGAGTACGGGTGAGATTTTTTCCCTGGAGGAAGTCAGGATCCTGGATAAAGACGGGGGTTAATGAGGAGATTAGAATGGAGTGGACGTGGGGTAGTGGGGTTGGGGTGAAGGGTGATTGATAGTAAGGTAATTTTGTTGGGGACTATGGGTGAGGGAAGGGTGGTGGAATATGTGTGTGTGTGTGTGTGTGTGTGTGTGTGTGTGTGTGTGTGTGTGTATGCACCTAATTGTACTCACCTAATTGTGGCAGCTACTAGGTCATTCTATCTCTGTTCCACAAACTTTATCATACCTCTTCTTAAAGCTATGTATGGATCCTGTCCCCACTACATCACTTTCCAAACTTTTCCACTTCCTGACAACTCTATGATTGAAGAAACACTTCCTAACACCCATGTGACTCATCTGAGTCTTCAACTTCCAATTGTGACCCCTTGTTGCTGTGTCCCATCTCTGAAACCTCATGTCTCTGTCCTCCTTGTCAATTCCTCTCAGATTTTCATAGGTCGTTATTATGTCCCCCATCCCTATCACTCCTCTCCTCCAGTGTCGTCAGGACGACTTCCCTTAACCTCTCCTCGTAGGACATTCCCCTTTGCTCCCGGACTAGTCTTGTTGCAAATCTTTGCATTTTCTCTAATTTGCTGACGTGCTTGACCAGGTGCTGCATTCTCCAAAAGGGTCCTGACGTACACTGTGTACAGAGTCTTGAACGATTCCTTACTGAAATGTCGAAACGCTTTTCTTAGGTTTGCCAGGCGCCCATATGCTGCAGCAGTTATTTGGCTGAAGTTCGCCTCAGATGTGCTTGGTAATATATTCACCCAAAGATCCTTTTCCTTGAAGGAGGTTTGCAGTCTTTGGCCCCCTAGCCTGTACTCCGTCTGCGGTCTTCTTTGCCCTTCTCCAATCTTCATGACTTTGCACTTGGTGGGATTAAACTCCAGAAGCCAGTTGCTGGACCTGGCTTTGCAGAGTGTCCGGATCCCTTCGTAGTCCTGCCTGATCCTCATCTGATTGAATTCGCCTCATTAGCTTCACATCATCTGCAAACAGGGACACTTCTGAATCTATCCCTTCTGTCATATCATGTCATTCACATATACCAGTAACAGCACCGGTCCTCGGACAGACCCCTGTGGAACCCATTACAGACGCCCACTCTGACATCTCATCACGTACCATGACTCATTGTTGTCTCCCTGTCTAGTATTTTCTGATCCATGCAGTGCCCTTCCTGTTATATGTGCCTGATCCTCTAGCTTTTGCACCTAATCTCGTGAATGGAACTGTGTCGAAAGCCTTTTTGCAGTCCAAGAAAATGTAATCTATTCACCCCTCTCTCTCCTGTCTTACTTCCTTCACCTTGTCATAAAACTTCAGTAGGTTTGTGACACAGGATTTCCCTTCTCTGAAACAGTGTTGGTTGTCCTGTAAAAGCTTGTTTCTTTCTAGGTGCTCCACCACTATTCTCCTGATAATCTTCTCTATGACTTTGCTTATTATTCATGTCAGTGCAACTGGTCTGTTAGTGGCACACACAGCTCCTCTGCTCCCTCTCTCAGGAACCATGGAAAGATGTTTTCAGGTCCCACGGCCTTCACCTTCTCCTCGGTTGAGTGCATTGTGTCCAGCACTTGTTGGTGTACCCCACCATTCCAGCTTTCCGGAATCCTGTATGTCTCCACTGATACTGCCCCCTTTATCTTCGTGTTGAGCTCTTCACATAGTTTTCTGTTGTTTCTTGTGAACTCCCCTCCTTTCTTCCTTAGCCTGATTACCTCTTCCTTGACTATTGTTTTCCTCCGGGAGTTGCTGTACAATAGCTTCGGGTCAGATTGGGCCTCCCTCCTTATCTCTGCCAGTTCGTTTCTGACTCTTCTACTAATGTCTTTATTTTCCTGGGTCCTTTGTCTTCTATACTTTTTCCATTCTCTAATGGACTTTTGGGTGAACCAAGGGCTTTTTCTGGTCTTCCCATGATTTCTGTTGCCCTTGGGAACAAACCTCTCCTCGCCCTCCTTGTATTTTGTCACGTAGTCCATCATTTCATTTACTGATTTTCCCACCAGTTTTCTTTCCCACTGAACCTCATGCAGGAAATTCCTCATGACTGCGTAGTCCCCTCTTTTTTAGTTTAGCTTCTTCCGCCTTACTCCTCCTGCTTACCTCTCCACTTGTAACTCAACTATGTATTCGAAGGTCAGGACCATGGGATAACTAGCTCCAAGGGGCCTTTTGTATGCGATGTGCACAATGAATTATTCAAGGGGAATATGAGATCCAGTCTTGTTGGCTCATCCTCGTCTCTCTCTCTCTGGTCCCCCATGTGGCTCCAGGTTTTCCTAGTCATTCTTGTGAATGAAATCACCCACAACTAGGAACTTTCTCCTGCCAGATAGGGCCCTTCTGCTCCCTAGCTGACATGGCCCTTCTGGCCATATCAGCTAGTGCGTCCACCATTGCTCTGTTGCTTTCGCAATATTGTTTTCTTGGCTTCCTGTTATTCTGTGGCGGGTTGTACATCACTGCAATCATCATCTTGGGACCCCTAGTCCGAATTGTTTCTACTATGTAGTCCTCTGCTTCTATTCTGTCCATTCCTTGCATTTCCTCGAATCTCCACCAATTTCTGATGAGCAGTGCAACTCCACCTTCCCCCCTCTACTCCCTCTATTTTTCCTCAGGACCTAATATCTAGATGGAAAGATCGCATCTGTTTTCATCCCTGTGAACTTCGTTTCTGTGAGTGCTATGATGTCTGGGGATGTCTCTATGATTCTTTCATGCCACTCCTTACATTTAAGGGTTATTCTGTCTGAGTTGGTGTATCACACCTTCAGCTTCTTTTCTAATACTGTTGTCTTGGGGGATTGTTGGGGATGGGGGAGTGCGAGACCTGGCATGATACTATGGGGGGGCTGCTGTGGAGGTGGAGTTTGTGGTGGGGGTGTTGGGGGCTGCAGGTACAGAGTGTGGTTGTTTTCGGCTAGTTTACTTGGTTGTGGTGAGGTTGTCGGGGTTGAAGGTCTTCTGTAGGTGGTTCTGAGAGAGGTTGTATTTGCTACTCCAGAGTCTGGGTTCCCATCTTTGACTCTCTCTCTGCTGCTCCTTGCGTCTTTGTGTCCTTTTCTTCAGTTTCTGTTTTTCTTCTCGTATTCTGTCGCGGTCGAGGTATACACACTTGTAATTTAGTATTTTAGTAGGACTAGGCTAAATTAAATTGCCCTTGTTATAATAGGGTTAGGTAAGTTTCCTAAGGCTCTTTTGGTACAAAATCATTAATTTTTATATTAACACAAATGAAAAATATATATTATTATAAGTATAAGAGAAAATTTTACAAAGGACTTAATTTTAAAGTTCTTGCTAATTGACCAGTTTCACTCATAAGATCACAGTAAACAGGTGATATCACAATATGCAAAATAACTACTATGAAAAAATATAACTACTCACATTTTCAAGGAACTATGCAGCGAAGGATGAAAAAGTTGATCCCATGTATCAGAAATATTTCCTACGAGAATAGACTGAAGGCGGAAAAATAAATACAAAAGCAGTATAATGCGACCCTTTACTGACGACGTCTCGAGCACACAGTGGGCGTTATCAAGTGACTTGATACGTCGGTGAAACGTAGTCAAATAAGGATCGCATTATATTGCTTTTATTTTTCCGTCGTGTAAGAATTTTATCTCCATAGACTGACGGCACTGAATCTGCCCTCTAGAGAAAGGGGTAGAATTAGGGGGTATATAACTGAGGTGGATAAATAGAAAACAGGAATAAATAAGGAGGATGTACATAACGTGTTAAAAATATTTAATTAAGACAGGACTTGCAACAATGGGTTTTATTTGCATATGTGTCTAATTTACCAACTCGTCGGTTCTCTGGACCATTCATTCACATCCTGTCTGACACTGCAACATCTTGGTATCTTAATACAGGGATTTCTTCGCTTGCCTATTCCTTGGGCACGACCTACTTCCACATTGAACAAATGTGACACCTCCTACAACTGCTGCACCTCTCCTGTATACAGTATATAGCTCCCTCTGCTCATATGCTGTTATTCTATTCAAGATTGATGGACTGACAACATCGACTCAAGATTGAGGGCCTGACAACCTCACACTCCTGTTCTTCACGATTCTCCTTTGTATGGACTGATGAAGCCACTGTGTGGCGAAACGTTTCCTCAATAAAGATACCCAAGTGTTGCATATGTGTCTAATTTACCAATTATATTAATGTTGGTAGAATTACCGACAATATGTTACGTGAAAAGACACAAGTGCAACTAATGTGACATTTTATTGTGACAACGTTTCGCTCTTTTATCAAGCCTTGATAAAGCTCCTGGAGAGCGAAACGTTGCCACAATATAATGTCACATTAGTTGCACTTGTGTCCTTTTACCTAACACTTATAATTAGTACCACCCAGCCAAAATTCTATTGACAAACATGAACTATAATATATCATTATTAGATACAATTTTTTCCAGCTTTAATTCATGGCAGCGAGTTCTGTTTTGGTTGCTCAAAAATGCTGCCTGTAACATAGAACATTTGTGGTCCAGAATGACTAGCCGCCATTCAGGATAGACAAAAGCTGGGTTCAGTTGAACATGTAACAAGGCCAACATAAGGACTGTAAACAAGACATTCCCGACAATCAATAATTTTGTTAAGAGAAACAACAGCCTAAACAAAACAACCACATCGTGCGTGTACTTTATACGTTTCTGCAGTTGCGTCAGAGTATATACAGGTGAGTAATCTCAAAACCTAGGGGAAAAATTTAATGGACAAACTCTTCTCTTGAGCACAACATTAATATTTGTGAATAAAACCCAGACAAAAAAAATAATTCCGTGAAAGCAAAATAAAAATAAAACAAAAACAATTGAGAAGTTGGAAAATTCCTCTTTCGACAGTATTTATATGCAACATACAGAAGGAATTTTCAACATTGCCTTACCACTTGCAATATTATCATTATACGTTACACACGAAGTGTTTCATTTGATCTGACCTTACCTGGTACTCTGTAACCATCTGAGTTCAGGTTCTGACATTTTTAAATAACCATCACCTTTCAGGCCTGAACAAACTGAATATAACATTCATGTCTAGAGTGACTTGACTTGGTACAGAGCACACACCTCTCTGGCTGGGAAAAATAAACACAAATGCAACGTAATGCGATAATTTACTGACTACGTTTCGCCCTCCAAACACATATTTCAGAACACCAATACTTAGGCAGAATGGATGATTTAAGGAATACCTTCGTTCTGTACCAAAACTTCAACAACCATTTAATCAATGACAGAGACGCAAGTCTCTTCGCCAGGGAAGAAGGCTCTCAGCGCCGCAGGATCTTGGAATCATTACTAATCAATATATGTAACAATTTCAACCATAACAACGGCTTTTACAACATAGCTGAACTCTTCTTCATCGTTTTCCTTTATAACAACACATTCGCTCGCCCGTCCCTTGCAAGTCCGTCTCAGATCCAACCTCCCCAATATTCTCCACCTGACTCTCCACACTATATATACTCACGTGCTCTTTACCCAGGTAGATCTGTTTGTGACTAGATAAAGCCCACTGTGTGGGCGAAACGTAGTCAGTAAAGGATCTCATCATACTGTTTATTTCCCCATCGAGTCGGTATTTTATACCATTTATCTCCTCTCTGGCTAGACCTGCCTTTGTTAAAAATGAGTAAGCGTCTGACCTTCTACAAAGTACCGGTATGTGGTACTTCCATTCTGAGCGTTTCAGGTGACCAGTCAGTCTTTCCAAAATATTAAATAATTATTTATATCTTATTTCATTGTGTTTTCTCGTAGTCTTATATTTATTAATAAATTGTCGAAATTTTGAAGAAAATAAATTTTCTTCAAAATTTTGAATCACACTGCTGCTGTTTACTAAAAGACTGAAAGATGAGGGGAAAGTGCGAGGTGTTAGGAGTCAGAGTAAGGCAGGGGATAGCGACAGACGAAAGCGGGTGGTAGCATAGCTCCCTGACTCTGAAGGAGAGTGAAAGGAAATTTATAATTCCAGTACGTGAGGGTGAAATGCTAGCTGTAGTCAAACGATACAATAAACATTATTTTACTAAAGCTAAACTGACAAGATATGAGATAAAAACGATACCGATTGATCGTGAACGTGTAAAGATTAGCTCACTTTTAGGATACGATAGTGAAAAGCTAATAATTTGACAGGAAGTGAGAGAGATACGAGAATTAAAGTAACAAGGCAAGACAATGAACCCAGTGTAAAGTGGCAGGATATGAGAGTAAAATGATTATGGTAGAAGGATATTATAGGAGGGAAACGCTAAAGACTGAGTGGATATGAGAGTAAATAAATAGCTATGAGTGGCAATATATAGAAGATAGGTGGCGCCGTTGGTTCAGATATAAAGACCAGGTGAGTGCTGGTGGTTCTGTTAAGCAGTGGACTCTTTAATTAATTACCTTCGCTGAAGAGTCATTCAATAAAGATCTCGGGAAAATAGTACTTCCCTCGTGCTCACTCATCGTGTTCACTTACCGTGTTCACTCATCGTGCTCACTCATCGTGCTCACTCATCGTGCTCACTCATCGTGCTCACTCATCGTGCTCACTCATCGTGCTCACTCATCGTGCTCACTCATCGTGCTCACTCATCGTGCTCACTCTTCGTGTTCACTCACCGTGCTCACTCACCGTGCTCACTCATCGTGCTCACTCACCGTGCTCACTCATTGTGCTCACTCATCGTGCTCACTCATCGTGCTCACTCATCGTGCTCACTCACCGTGCTCACTCATCGTGCTCACTCACCGTGCTCACTCATCGTGCTCACTCATCGTGCTCACTCATCGTGCTCACTCACCGTGTTCACTCACCGTGCTCACTCACCGTGCTCACTCATCGTGCTCACTCATCGTGCTCACTCATCGTGCTCAATCACCGTGCTCACTCACCGTGCTCACTCACCGTGCTCACTCACCGTGTTCACTCATCGTGCTCACTTATCGTGCTCACTCACCGTGCTCACTCATCGTGCTCAATCACCGTGCTCACTCACCGTGCTCACTCATCGTGCTCACTCATCGTGCTCACTCATCGTACTCATCATCGTGCTCACTCACCGTGCTCACTCATCGTGCTCACTCACCGTGCTCACTCACCGTGCTCACTCATCGTGCTCACTCATCGTGCTCACTCACCGTGCTCAGTCATCGTGCTCACTCACCGTGCTCACTCATCGTGCTCACTCATCATGCTCACTCACCGTGCTCACTCACCGTGCTCACTCATCGTGCTCACTCATCGTGCTCACTCACCATGCTCACTCACCGTGCTCACTCACCGTGCTCACTCATCGTGCTCACTCACCGTGCTCACTCATCGTGCTCACTCATAGTTCTCACTCATCGTGCTCACTCATCGTGCTCACTCACCGTGCTCACTCACCATGCTCACTCACCGTGCTCACTCACCGTGCTCACTCATCGTGCTCACTCACCGTGCTCACTCACCGTGCTCACTCATCGTGCTCACTAATCGTGCTCACTCACCGTGCTCACTCACCGTGCTCACTCATCGTGCTCACTCATCGTGCTCACTCATCGTGCTCACTCACCTGCTCTACTCACAGTGCTCACTCATCGTGCTCACTAATCGTGCTCACTCACCGTGCTCACTCATTGTGCTCACTATCGTGCTCACTCACCGTGCTCACTCATCGTGCTCACTCATCGTGCTCACTCATCGTGCTCACTCATCGTGCTCACTCACCGTGCTCACTCACCGTGCTCACTCATCGTGCTCACTCATCGTGCTCACTCACCGTGCTCACTCACCGTGCTCACTCATCGTGCTCACTCATCGTGCTCACTCACCGTGCTCACTCATCATCCTCACTCACCGTGGTCACTCATCGTGCTCACTCATCGCGCTCACTCACCGTGCTCACTACCGTGCTCACTGATCGTGCTCACTCACCGTGCTCACTCATCGTGCTCACTCACCGTGCTCACTCACCGTGCTCACTCATCGTGCTCACTCATCGTGCTCACTCACCGTGCTCACTCATCGTGCTCACTCATCGTGCTCACTCATCGTGCTCACTCACCGTGCTCACTCACCGTGCTCACTCATCGTGCTCACTCATCGTGCTCACTCACCGTGCTCACTCACCGTGCTCACTCATCGTGCTCACTCACCGTGCTCACTCACCGTGCTCACTCATCGTTCTCACTCATCGTCCTCACTCACCGTGCTCACTCATCGTGCTCACTCACCGTGCTCACTCACCGTGCTCACTCATCGTGCTCACTCACCGTGCTCACTCACCGTGCTCACTCATCGTGCTCACTCACCGTGCTCACTCATCGAGCTCGGTCACCGTGCTCACTCATCGTGCTCAGTTTTTCATCGGGATTCGGAAACAACTGCAAATATTGGCAGAGTTGGTGTTTTCTCTCTGACATAAGAGCCAGCTCGTTTGTGCAGCAAAAACTTGACAAATATTTGTTGAAGACTTGATTTTTTTTCCCACACCGAGCCCTCTTGCCCTGGGAGAAAAGCCCACACAGAGGCTTCCTGCCCTGGGAGAAAAGCCCACACAGAGGCTTAGTGCCCTGAGAGAAAAGCCCACACAGAGGCTTCATGCCCTGAGAGAAAAGCCCACACAGAGGCTTCCTGCCCTGGGAGAAAAGCCCACACAGAGGCTTTCTGCCCTGAGAGAAAACCCAACACAGAGGCTTTCTGCCCTGAGAGAAAAACCAGCACAGAGGGTTCCTGTTCTGAGAGAAAAGCCCACACAGAGGCTTCCTGCCCTGAGAGAAAAGCCCACACAGAGGCTTCCTTCCCTGAGAGAAAAATCCACACAGAGGCATCGTGCCCTGGGAGAAAAGCCCACACAGAAGCTTCCTGCCCTGAAAGAAAAGCTCACACAGAGGCTTCCTGCCCTGAGAGAAAAGCCCACACAGAGGCTTCCTGCCATGGGAGAAAGACAAGACTCGCTGAGAAGCCACACAGAGGCTTCCTGCCCTGAGAGAAAAGCCAACACAGAGGCTTCCTGCCATGGGAGAAAAGCCCACACAGAGGCTTCCTGCCCTGGGAGAAAAGCCCACACAGAGGCTTCCTGCCCTGAGAGAAAAGCCAACACAGAGGCTTCCTGCCCTGAGAGAAAAGCCCACACAGAGGCTTCCTGCCCTGAGAGAAAAGCCAACACAGAGGCTTCCTGCCCTGAGAGAAAAGTCCACACAAAGGCTTCCTTCCCTTAGAGAAAAGCCCACATAGAGGCTTCCTGCCATGGGAGAAAAGCCCACACGGTGGCATCCTGCCCTGAGAGAAAAGCCCACACGGTGGCGTCCTGCCCTGGAGAAAAAGCTCCACCAGAGGCTTCCTGCCCTGGAGAGAAGCCCACACAGAGGCTTCCTGCCCTGAGAGAGAAAGCTCCACACAAAGGCTTCCTTCCCTTAGAGAAAAGCCCACACAGAGGCTTCCTGCCATGGGAGAAAAGCCCACACGGTGGCATCCTGCCCTGAGAGAAAAGCCCACACGGTGGCGTCCTGCCCTGAGAGAAAAGCCCACACAGAGGCTTCCTGCCCTGGGAGAAAAGCCCACACAGAGGCTTCCTGCCCTGAGAGAAAAGCCCACACAAAGGCTTCCTTCCATGAGAGAAAAGCCCACACAGAGGCTTCCTGCCCTGAGAGAAAAGCCCACACAGAGGCTTCCTGCCATGGGAGAAAAGCCCACACAGAGGCTTCCAGCCCTGGGAGAAAAGCCCACACAGAGGCTTCCTGCCCTGAGAGAAAAGCCAACACAGAGGCTTCCTGCCCTGAGAGAAAAGTCCACACAAAGGCTTCCTTCCCTGATAGAAAAGCCCACACAGAGGCTTCCTGCCATGGGAGAAAAGCCCACACGGTGGCATCCTGCCCTGAGAGAAAAGCCCACACGGTGGCGTCCTGCCCTGAGAGAAAAGCCCACACAGAGGCTTCCTGCCCTGGGAGAAAAGCCCACACAGAGGCTTCCTGCCCTGAGAGAAAAGCCCACACAAAGGCTTCCTTCCCTGAGAGAAAAGCCCACACAGAGGCTTCCTGCCATGGGAGAAAAGCCCACACAGAGTCTTCCTGCCCTGAGAGAAAAGCTCACACGGTGGCGTTCTGCCCTGAGAGAAAAGCCCACACAGAGGCTTCCTGGCCTGGGAGAAAAGCCCACACAGAGGCTTCCTGCCCTGGGAGAAAAGCCCACACAGAGGCTTCCTGCCCTGAGAGAAAAGCTCACACGGTGGCGTTCTGCCCTGAGAGAAAAACCAACACAGAGGCTTCCTGTCCTGAGAGAAAAGCCCACACAGAGGCTTCCTGCCCTGAGAGAAAAGCCCACACAGAGGCTTCCTGCCCTGAGAGAAAAGCCCACACAGAGGCTTCCTGCCTTAGGAAAGAAGCACACATGGAGAGAAACCCATGTTGAAGTGTCTTTCCCAGGGTGAAACGCTCACGGTATGGCTTCCTACCCTGTGAGAGAATCTTACATTATAGCTTCGTACCCTGGGAGAGAATCTTACATTATAGCTTCGTACCCTGGGAGAGAATCTTACATGTAGCTTCCTACCCTGTGAGAGAATCTTACACTCTAGCTTCGTACCCTGGGAGAGAATCTTACATGTAGCTTCCTACCCTGGGAGAGAATCTTACACTCTAGCTTCGTACCCTGGGAGAGAATCTTACATTATAGCTTCGTACCCTGGGAGAGAATCTTACACTCTAGCTTCCTACGCAGTTAGAGAATCTTACATTCTAGCTTCCTACCCTGGGAAAGAATCTTACACTCTAGCTTTGTTCCCTGGAAGAGAATCTTACATTGTAGCTTCCTACCCTGGGAGAGAATCTTACACTCTAGCTTCCTTCTTTGGGAGATAATCTTACACTCTAGCTTCGTACTCTGTGGGAGAATCTTTCACTCTAGCTTCGTACCCTGGGAAAGAATCTTGCACTCTAGCTTCGTACCCTGGGAAAGAATCTTACACTCTATCTTCGTACCCTGGGAGAGAATCTTACACTGTAGCTACGTACCCTGGGAGAGAATCTTACACTCTAGCTTCGTACCCTGGGAGAGAATTTTACACTCTAGCCTCGTACCCTGGGAGAGAATCTTACACTCTAGCCTCGTACCCTTGAAGAGAATCTTACACTCTATCGTCCTACAGAGTAAAAGTAATAAAAACAAGATACTTATCTTTTGCTGCCAGACAAGTGAGTTACTAAAGTCCCAGTATGACTCAGTTTTTAGCGAGCCGCTAACAAGACTGAAAATCGAAGACCTAAATGAATTTTTTATGAGAGTGCCACAGAACTTGATAGACGCAAACCTATCTGACATTATCCTGACGCCAAATGACTTCGAAGAGGCGATAAATAACATGCCCATGCACTCAGCCCCAGGCCCAGACTCATGGAACTCCGTGTTCATCAAGAACTGCAAGAAGCCCTATCACGTGCTTTTAACATCCTATGGAGAAGGAGCATGGACACTGGGGTCGTCCCGCAGTTACTAAAAACAACAGACATAGCCCCACTCCACAAAGGAGGCAGTAAAGCATTTGCAAAGAACTACAGACCATTAGCGCTAACTTCCCATATCAAAAATCTTTGAAAGGGTTCTAAGAAGCAAGATCGCCACTCATCTATATACCCATCAATTACACAACCCAGGGCAGCATGGGTTTAGAGCAGGTCGCTCCTGTCTGTCCCAACTACTGGACCACTACGACAAGGTTCTGGATGCTCTAGAAGACAAACAGAATGTAGATGTTATATTCACAGACTTTGCAAAAGCCTTTGACAAGTGTGACCATAGTGTAATAGCACACAAAATACGTGATAAAGGAATAACAGTCAAAGTTGGCAGATGGATTTATAATTTCCTAACAAATAGAACACAAAGAGTAGTAGTCAACAGAGTAAAGTCTGAGACGGCTACTGTGAAAAGTTCTGTTCCACAAGGCACAGTACTCGCTCCCATCTTGTTCCTCATCCTCTTATCGGACATTGACAGGGATATAAACCACAGTGCCGTGTCTTCCTTTGCAAATGACACCCGAATCTGGATGACAGTGTCCACCACTGAAGACACTGCAAGACTCCAAGCAGACATCAACCAAATCTTTAAATGGGCTGCAGAAAACAATATGATCATTTGATCAGCTGTCTTGATTTCGTTAATATCGTTATGCTGTACGAACATGTTCCAAACTCGAGTTATCCTGGGAATAAATGATCTCAGATATAGCGATGTCCTGGAGAAGGGTACAGTCAGAGTGAAGTTGCTGCTTGCTGCCCGTCTTGTAGTGTAGAAGCTCACTTCTCGCTGTCCTCCTGTGTTGAAGACTCTGCTGAAATGACAGATATATCCAGCAATATCACGTGCTACTACACAGCTGAATTTAGATTTCTCTCTTTCTCTCTTTGCTATTATTTCAAAAATATTAAATAAGCTAAGAATAGCCTCGATACTAAAAAGTACATAACCTCCCCACCTGTAGGTAAATTCTAATTTTCTTCGTTCAGAGTTTCTTCCTTAAAAGGTATTTCTCACTATGTGAGTATGTCAATCTTGTTTTCTTAAAATGTAAAACCAAATTGCAATAGTGTTTATTCGATTTTACAATAAACTCTCACACAAGAAAAATCCTTGCTTTGACTTTGATACTCATGGAGAGATCAATTTTGAAAAGTTTCTAGAGATATATACAGCTGACGACCCCAAACATCCCAGTTGCTTCTTATGAACTCCTGCGATTTACGCTCCTGCGTGAGGTTTTCAATAATGATCCTCCTAGTCACAGAAATATTTATACAAGAACGCCAGCAAATTATGTATTTTGTATAGGTATAAGAAGATACCTGGGCAGAAGGAACAGTCTTTGTGGACGACTTATTCCTGTTGCTTATATGGGCAAGCTGTCTTACCGCAGCTGTTTCTTAGTGATGGACGTGTTTCACGTTAGGTTTATTATTATTATTATTTATATTATAATTAGAAGTATTAATTATTAAAAAAAATTTTTTGTTAATATATTTGTCATTATTACTAATACTTAAGCACAAACCATTAGTTCTTTAAACAGATAGCGTGGGTCTAAAACTCCAGCCTATGCTTGATTCATGAATCATTTGCAGAATAAACCTGGAAATAAATGGTATAAAATACCATTTTATGTTGCATTCGCAACATCAACATCAGAAACAAGAAACTCTCCAGCCTTGATGTAACATCCCTATTCACCAAAGTACCTACTACACAAGCTATCGATCTCTTGCGCAGGAAAATTGACGACTCGCTTGATCTTCCTCTTCCAGCCAGCGATTTCATCGACCTTGTTGAACTATGTGTGGGCTTTACATGTTTCTCTTTCGAAAACCAACTCTTTCAGCAAACTTTTGGACTACCCATGGGATCGCCACTTAGTGCCGTCCTTGCGAACCTATATATGGAACATTTGGAAGCCGAGCGATTTTCCACTATTATTCCCTCTTCTGTCACCTGGCTTCGTTATGTTGACGACATTCTCATCATAACTCCCAGACGCTTCAACGTTCAAGCTCTCCAACACGAACTCAACCAGGTTGAGCCATCAATCCAGTTTACACTAGAAGAAGAAGTCGACAACACTCTTCCTTTCCTTGATGTTCTTCTCTGCAAAGCTGACCATGAACTTCGTTTTAAAGTCTATCGAAAACCTACCAATCAACACGATCTTCTCCACTTCTACTCTCACCACGACACCAAAATTAAACGTGGTGTAATTATAGGCTTTTTCCTGCGCGCACTCAGAATCTGCAGCAGTGAGTTCCTTGAAGAAGAATGCTCCCTCATTGAACAAGTTTTTCCAAACTTCACTATCCTCGTCACTTCATTAGAGACTGCAGACGACGGGCATTAAACATCTTCAACACACCCAGAGAAGACACTGCTGAGAAGAGATACATAGTCCTTCCCACCAACTCCATTTCCAAACAAGTTTCCAACATTTTTCTAAGACCTCATTCCGAGTATCCACCTCCACATCCACCACCATTAAGGACATTACCAGTAACAGACAGGAAAAGCTTCAATCCACGGCAGGGGTATACACAATCCCTTGTAATGGCTGCAGCAAATTATACGTTGGCGAAACATCCAGAGACCTACAAACACGCATTTCAGAACACCAGTACGCAGGCAGATCTGACGACTCAAGAAATGCCTGTGTTCAACACCGAAATTTACACAACCATTTAATCAACTACAGAAACGCAAGACTCATCGCCAGAGAAGACAACACGCAATACCGAAGAATCCTAGAATCATCACTCTTCTGTATATCCAACAACTTCAACCAGAACAACGGCTTCTACAACATAGCTGAACCTATTGCCAAGAAACTTCTTCAACGCTATCCCACCTAGAACTCAAGAATGGTACACTGCAGGTCCTTTAAGTCACACTATGTTTTTAACTATCACACTACTTTTAAGACTCACATGCAGCTTTCTCCACCTGAGCCAGCATTCTCCACCTGACTGTACCCTATATATATCTCCATGTTGCTCATTTTCCAGGTAGATCTGTCTGTGACTCGATAAAGCCCACTGCGTGGGCGAAACGTTGTCAATAAAGGATCACATTATACTGCTTATGTGTTTATTTTTCCAGAATAAACCTGGTGAGTCAAGTAGGGAGAAGAAAGCTTATGTTCGCTCTTATTAATACCGAGGCTCTAACAATGTGCAAGTAAACCGCAATTACGAGACTGAAACTTATGACGGCGTTTCGTTTCGACTTGAACCATTCTAAAACATAATATATTGACCACTATTATCTAGAACATTGGTTTATTAGATAAAAAGGGGAAAATAATGAATACTTGCCTTTATTTCTTCCATCACAGATAGAACTGCTTCATCAATAACAATAATAACGAGTGGAGTGGCTCTCGACTCTACCTCGTGAGTACAAGTGAAGAGACTCCTCGCCAGTACAAGTGAAGAGACTCCTCGCTAGTACAAGTAAAGAGACTCCTCGCGAGTACAAGTGAAGAGACTCCTCGCCAGTACAAGTGAAGAGACTTCTCGCGAGTACAAGTGAAGAGACTCCTCGCGAGTACAAGTGAAGAGACTCCTCGTGAGTACAAGTGAAGAGACTCCTCGTGAGTATAAGTGAAGAGACTCCTCGCCAGTACAAGTGAAGAGACTCCTCGCCAGTACAAAGGAAGAGACTCCTCGCGAGTACAAGTGAAGAGACTCCTCGTGCTTCAAGACTCCCTTCCTCCACCTCACTGAACACTTATCTCCTGGGTCTACTTCAGGTTAAATGAATAATTATTTTGGGTATTTAGAAACACAGGTGGGATAGCTAGTGATAACGATAAAGAGCTGTGACAGAGGAAGAAGGAAGAATATCAAGGAAAAAAAGAGAGCAGATATATATAATTGAATAGAATAGAATTCATGTCTTGATGCGCTTTAAAACAAGGTTACGATTTTTTCCAAACATATAAACACAATCCCATTCTGTTATACAATATGTTTGTGCACTACTGACATAACAACGACTATACGAATTTGCTTATTGAATTAATGTAGAATTTGTGATTTGATTACATAAGCTGTCTCTATTGGGGCAAGACGTGAGCAGCGAGAATTACATAAGTTTCTCAAGTTGGTTAAATGCATGGCAGGATATCTAACAAGTTCTGTGATCATGGAAATATTACCTGAACATTCATTTAGAATCCGTATTGTTGTTCTCAGTGGGGTCTAATTTCATAATGGATTTTATAGTCTTTCTCGATAGTGTATCGAAAAAAATGGTGCGAATGAATGTTTAGATCATTACAGTGAACAGCAAACTTCTTTAAGAAGAAAAAATCGCATTTTTATTCACACGCTTAAGTTGAATTTGTTAAAATGAAAAGACATCTCTCTAGTGATAAATCCCTTAGTGAATTTGTCAGTTATTCGTGAGTCAGACTCCCTCTTATATGGGGAAGATATACACAAATTCGATCACAATAATTAAGAATAAATATATTTACCCCTTAACTACTGAGAAGGTACATTATTACTCAGATTTATCACACAGGTTTAGAAAGTTTTCCTGGTAGTGAGTGTGTTAGTGCTGGGGGACTCACATGTACCTTTGATCAAACACTGATGGACACATGAAAATATTCACATAAATGTACTCTCGTGATATTCACTTTTGCATGAACTGCGTAACTGAAAATAAAGTCGAGAATAACCTAATAATACACACTTCTTCATGCACCGATGCGCAGAAATTACTTTTCACTCAGGTGAAAGTGAGTGTTGATGTAGGAATATTTGCTCTGCTACTCACCCTATCATACAATTTTTGTAAATTTTAGAAGTCTACTTCAATAATCGCGGGATGAGGGGCCTAATAACGGTTAATCATATATCAATAACTTCCTGGAAACTAGTGATGGAGAAGAACAGTGGCATAACAGAACAATACATCTACCACTCGCAGGATTGTATCGACCAGAATGATGAAGGAAAACACGCCTCATTATCCACCTAATATGACCAGAGAGCATGTTACGTATTTTAATACCCAGACAGAAAGCGAAATCTGTCATCAGACTCATATTCACAGACATTTTGAGGTCTGGCATCTTGATCATTTAAATTCCCCTGCCAATTACTGAGCAACTCTCTGTATTTATTGCAATTTACGACTTAAAACACTCAGGATTTTTTTCTCTAAAACTGGATCTCTTTTATTCCATAACAGTCTTTCTTGTCTGCCAGCTTGGCTAGTCCATCCAAATTTCAGGCCTCCCTTGAAATTAGGCAAATAATGATTAGTCATGTTTTTTGGGGGAAAAGATGTGAATATTTATTAATGGGGCGGGCAGGTGTTGATAACGAAGACAGTGCTTCTTCTAACAGTGTTTGTGATGTTTTTATTGTCGTCCATCTTGGACTTGTTTACCCAGGAAGGCTACAAATATGCACTTCAAGTTAGTAAGACAACATATTACCAAACCATAGGACATTATATACTAGTTTATTTATCGTGTGATGTAGGTCTTCTAGCTGACATATTCACTCGACAATTATATAATTATTTAATCTCTATACGCTAGATATATTACTCCCGGGTTTCATTAAGACTACGTTTAAAAAAAAAGAGAGGCTAAACTAGAATTAATTGTTGATCATGGACCATGTAATCTGTTTCAGTAAATTGTAATAGGTAGCTGAACCATATGCAGTGTCAGTAGTCATTTTCTTAAGCCCAGTTATGATGCTAAGAATTCAGTGAAGAATTTCAAACTTTAATTAGATGTCAACTCCCTTAACTGCAGAATTATCACAGTCTTGTAGATGAATGGTTCAGATGAATGGTTCAGAGAACCGACAAGTTATAAATTAGACACATATGCAACATTTGGGTATCTTTATTGAGGAAACGTTTCGCCACACAGTGGCTTCATCAGTCCAATACAAAGTAGAAAGGTGTAAGGAGAGGAGGAGTTTTGAGGTAATCAGTCCCTCGGCCTGGAGTCGATTTGTTCAGTCCATCAATCTTGTAGAAAGTACTGCATATGTCCGTAGAGGTGGCTTATATACTGTAGTCAGGTGAGGTGAAGCAGCAGGAGGGGGGTCATAGTGGTACCATCCACTAGTCGAAGTTATATATCACAGTCTTACGTTGTGATGTAGATTTCTTAATGATATGAAAGTCGTCTCTGACTGAGTCCCCAAAGTTCCACAAAGATATACTGAGTATTGATAGTCTCTTAAAAAATAAGTCCTCATCTGGCGCTATATACGCGCCAACCATTAATCGTTCTCTCTCACACTAAGAAGTCACAACGAGTATTTCGTTCCTATACACAAGAATTTACTGTCAAAGAATGGGCTTTACCCAGAAGAAAATTATAAATTATTGGGGGATAGTTCTCTGAAAAGAAATTATTTAATTTAATTGCTTTACTGCAGCTCTGCTGTTACGAAAAAATGACAAAAAGTGTATGTGTATATTATTATAATCAAATAAAGCGCTAAACAGGCAACGGTCACGCAGCACATGTATTTATGAGTTCTTCCAAGGCAATTATTTGGCCAGTTCCTGGAGACGAACGTTAACTTATTACGGTCGGAAATAGTTCAAATTACTTACTAATTAAGTATTTTAGAAAGCACTTTCCATCCCCTTGTAATATGGGTTAACAACTAACTCACAAGCTCATGTAGGTGATGCGAAAATCTCTTATTAAAAGAACAGTCCAGTTGTCAGACTACAGAACATTAACCACGACCAGCACACCTTAACTTAAATTAACATTCCCGAATTTCATAAGCTTTAAATTTCTGTAACTTGTTAAATACAAACTATTCCATTTCTGGACACTTATAGTGACACAGTTGACTTGACGCACGTAACATCCCAGCACACTGCTCTCTCTTTGACCCCTCATGGACGGGGAACTGGGACCCCTCATGGACGGAGAACTGGGACCCCTCATGGACGGGGAACTGGGACCCCTCATGGACGGGGAACTGGGACCCCTCATGGACGGGGAACTGGGACCCCTCATGGACGGGGAACTGGGACCCCTCATGGACGGGGCACTGGGACCCCTCATGGACGGGGAACTGGGACCCCTCATGGATGGGGAACTGGGACCCCTCATGGACGGGGAACTGGGACCCCTCATGGACGGGGAATTGGGACCCCTCATGGACGGGGAATTGGGACCCCTCATGGACGGGGAATTGGGACCCCTCATGGACGGGGAATTGGGACCCCTCATGGACGGGGAATTAGGACGGCTGATGAGTGAGGCAGAAGAGCAGCTTATTTCAGAGATGATCGCAATTAAACCAAAATAAACTACAGCAAACTGTTATGTAATAACAACCATATCATAACAGCAATAGATATTCTATAATCTTAGCAATCACTATATTCTATAATCTTAGCAACCACTATATTCTATAATCTTAGCAACCACTATATTCTATAATCTTAGCAACCACTATATTCTATAATCTGAGCAACCACTATATTCTATAAACTGAGCAACCACTATATTCTATAATCTGAGCAACCACTATATTCTATAATCTTAGCAACCACTATATTCTATAAACTGTGCAACCACTATATTCTATAATTTCAGCAACTACTATATTCTATAAACTGAGCAACCACTATATTCTATAATCTAAGCAACCACTATATTCTATAAACTGAGCAACCACTATATTCTATAATCTGAGCAACCACTATATTCTATAATCTGAGCAACCACTATATTCTATAAACTGAGCAACCACTATATTCTATAATCTGAGCAACCACTATATTCTATAATCTGAGCAACCACTGTATTCTATAATCTGATCAACCACTATATTCTATAATCTGAGCAACCACTATATTCTATAATCTGAGCAACCACTATATTCTATAATCTGAGCAACCACTGTATTCTATAATCTGATCAACCACTATATTGTATAATCTGAGCAACCACTATATTCTATAATCTGAGCAACCACTGTATTCTATAATATGAGCAACCACTAAATTCTATAAATAACAAAAAAGGCACAATACCGTGACTGGAACAATACACACACAACCCGCACATAGAAAAGAGGAGCTTACGACGACGTTTCGGTCCGACTTGGACCATTTACAAAGTCACACTAACACAAAGGACAGGTGGAAGGGGTTATATATAGGCAGGCAGAGAGGGAAGGGCACACGAAAGTGGTGGAGGGGTAGTAGTGGAAGTAATAGTGGTAGTGGAAGTAGTAGTAGTGGAGTCAGTCATATTCTAGGAAAGGAGCACTGCAATGAAGCTGGCGGACCGCATAGGGTAAAGACAAGAACACAGAGGAAAAAATGAAAATAAAATAAAGAAGGACAAATACAAGGCAAAAGTAAAGAAAGAAAACCCAGAGGAGAAAGAAGAAAGAGGAGAAGGGGTGAGAGATAGAAGGAATCAGGTTAAGTCACGGGTGTTCTGAAGTTTAGAGTGTGGAGAAAATTCTCCAAAGGAGGGGGGGTATGCGCCCTTTCTACCCTTGTTAAGGGCCCTCACCCTTTCCGCCCTTAGAAAGGGCCAGACGAGGCGAGTCTGGGTGCAAAAACAAAATAACTCATTCCAGATGTACTGACCACAGTGTGTCACGTTGTCTGACCAGGTAGCAGCGAGTGTATATGTGAGATAATAGACATTTGAGATAAATGTAACTCTTTGCCGTAACAGGAAAATTATAGTAAACTGCTGTATTAGTTTCTACACTTAAACAATTCAATCATGTGCTACAGTGATTGAAGTATTTAGAGAACACAAACATTTTAATTGCCACTTTTAGCAGCATGTAGCAATTGTTGAAATTGTGCTGATATCAGCATGCTAAGCCCCACGAGGCACCACAAGGCTGCAAGAGGCTGCACGAGGGCAGATTGAACTCGGCCTCCGAAGGGGTCATACGACGCGAGGGGTCATACGGCGCGAGGCGACGTAACTCAACAAAGACATTAGTCGTGGACGTCGGTGCGCTAATTTAATCTCCACTAACGTCGGGAAATAAGATAAGAACTCTGTTCCAGCGCGTTTAGTGAATAACATCGCGGTATATTCAGAAGTGTGCGCAGCTTCTTATTACTGCTAAAAGACAAACGTAGAGACAATCGCAAGTGAACTCCATCGAAACAAGACGGTGACTCATCAGCGGCATTCTACAATCAAGACAGCATTTCCGCCGTATATGGTGGAGTCAACACCATCGCTCACATTACACGAGCAAGGTATGTTTTTATGTTCTTGTCAGGCAGGGGACTGCGCAGTTCTTGTATGTCAGGAGCATCAAAATTTACCTATTGACGGCGGTTATGCGAGGACTTTTAAGTCCAAACACGTGAGTGTAATTTCAGTCTTAAGTTAATGACTGACGATATGAGCATACGCTCCTTTGGGGCAATATATTATAACCATGTGTGATGTTTTTACCATACAGTCCGGTGGAGAATGAGGCCATGATTGTATCCTCTGTGAAGGAGTCGGGGATGGCTGCGACTTCTTGGATTCATCAATAAGCTAAGTAGCAAGCTTAACAGTCTATTATATCGTAGGAGCACCTTTCTCCACATAGAGCATTTAACAATGTAATGGGATAGGAAAGCATCTACAGAGACAAAGCCAGGGCTAAGTGATCTGACATATCTATTGCCCCTCTTTAAACATGTACATCCTGAAGTCTACCCAACAGTCTTTTATCTACCAATATGTAGTGCAACAAACTACTGTCATTTCGCCCTACATCATGTCTTGCATAATTATTTATCCTCTTTTTCTTAAAATATGTGTTACCTATAACCAAACCCCTTTCTATACAAAGTTCAATCAAATGCTCCTCAATATCATTTTCACCTGGTACCCTAAACTTACCTATCACACCCTCTTTAAACGCTTCTCCTACTTTAGCATTTAGGTCCCCTACCACGATTACTCTCTCACTTGGCTCAAAAGTTCCTACACACTCGCTTAACATCTCCCAAAATCTCTCTCTCTCCTCTACACTCCTCTCTTCCCCAGGTGCATACACACTTATTATGACCCACTTTTCACATCTGACCCTTATTTTAATCCACATAATCCTTGAATTTATACATTTATGTTCCCTCTTCTCTCTCCATAACTGATCCTTCAACATTATTGCTACCCCTTCCTTAGCTCTAACTCTCTCAGATACTCCTGACTTAATCCCATTTATTTCTCCCCGTTGAAACTCGCCTACCCCCTTCAGCTTTGTTTCGCTTAGAGCTAGGACATCCAACTTCTTTTCATTCATAACATTAGCAATTATCTCTTTCTTATCATCCGCACTACATTCAAACATCCCAGTTTTATAAAGTTTTTCCTTATTTTTTTTATAGTAATTTATACAGGAGGAGGGGTTACTAGCCCATTGCTCCCGGCATTTAGTCGCTTCGTACGACACGCATAGCTTATGGAGGAAGAATTCTGTTAAACTTCCCCATGGAGATAAGCAGAAATAAACAAGATCAAGAACTAGGAAGAAAACTAGAAGAAAACCCCAAAGGGGTTAGTATATATATGCTTGTACATGCATGTGTATTGTGACCTAAGTGTAAGTAGAAGTAGCAAGACATACCTGCAACCTTGCATGTTTATGAGACAGAAAAAGACACCAGCAATCCTACCATCATGCAAAACAATTAAAGGCTTGTTTCACACTCATTTGGTAGGACGGTAGTACCTCCCTGGGTGGTTGCTGTCTACCAACCTACTACCATGAAATTATCACCAGAAATACAAAATTTAAATTTATCCAGATTCTTGAAAGAAAAAGCAAACTAGGACGTACTCAGTCCAAGGTTAGTCCAAGCTTTTCTCTAGGTAAGACTGGCCAGCTTTTAAGTAAATAAGTAAACAATTAGGTTTAATTTAAGCTATAATATACAAACATTTTTGCAATGATGTTAAGGGCACTCAAAGATTATAGGCCCATTAAAGTACGTTATGTAGATTTAGACTAGGAACAAAAATAATAAAAAACACTGCAGCTTATTTCCGATCAGAAAAAATATTCTTCAATTTTTCCGCAGAAACAAATTTCATTTAAAAAATGGCAGATTAAAACTTTCTGAACTTAAAGCCAAGAGAAACTTTCCTTTGAGGAAACATATCAGCATTATAAGTGTAAAGCTGATGAGATTTTTTCCTGCTGTTGTACAGAATCCGATAAAGTTTTCACCTGCCTTGCTTATACTCAAGAAGCGTGCCATCCATTTTATACAATTATCTGGAGTTTACCTGGAGAGGGTTTCGGGGGTTAACGCCCTCGCTGGGCGGTCTGAGACCAGGCCTCGTAGTGAATCAGGGTCTGATCAACCAGGCTGTTACTGCTGGCCGCATGTAAACCGACGTAAAAACCACAGCCCGGCTGATCAGATACTGACTTTAGGTGCCTGTCCAGCGCCTTCCTCTTATGTCTGCTGGAAGGCAGTTGAACAGTCTTGGGCCCCTGATACTCGTGGCGCCCCTGCTTTTCATTGGGGAAATGTTGCATTTCCTGCCGAATCTTTTCCTTTTGTTGGGAGTGATTTTCATGTGCAAGTTTGGTACTAATCCCTTTAGGATTTTCCAAGTGTATATTATCATGTATCTTTCTCGCCTGCGTTCCAGATAATACAAATCAAGGGACTTCAACCGTTCCCAGTAATTTAGGTGCTTTATCGTACTTATGTGTGGTGTGAAAGTTCTCTGTACACTCTCCAGGTCAGCAATTTCACCTGCCTTGAAGGAGGCAGTTAGTGTACAGCATATTCCAGCCTAGAGAGAACAAACGATTTGAAGAGAATCATCATGGGCTTGGCATCCCTAGTTTTGAAGATTCTCATTATCTGTCCTATCATTTTTCTAGCTGATGAGGTAGATATATTGTAGTCTTTGAAGGTGAGATCCTCTGACATTATCACTCCCAGGTCCTTCACATTAATTTTTAGCTCTATTGTGTGCTTAGAATTTGTTGAATACCCTGATACAATTTTAATTTCCTCAATTTTTCTATATCTAAGTAGTTGAAATTTGTCTTCATTGAACTTGTTATTGTTTTCTGCGGCCCATTTGAAGATATGGTTGATGTCCGTTTGGAGTCTTGCGGTGTCTTCGAGGGAGGTCACTGTCATGGGAATTCGGGTGTCATCCGCAAAAGAAGACAAGGCGCTATGGATCACATCTCTGTCTATATCAGAAATGAGGATGAGGATGGGAGCGAGTACAGTGCCTTGAGAAACCGAGGTTTTCATTGTAGCTGCATCAGACTTTACTCTATTTACTATTACTCTTTGTGTTCTATTTGTCAGGAAGTTATAGATCCATCAACCAAGTTTTCCTGTTATTTCTTTATCACGCATTTTGTGTGCTATTATTCCATGGTCACACTTGTTTAAGGCTTTTGCAAAGTCTGTGTATACTACATCTGCATTTTGTTTATCCTCTAAAGCATCCAGGACTTTGTCATAGTGGTCCAGTAGCTGGGAGAGGCAGGAGCGACATGCTCTAAACCCGTGTTGCCCTGGGTTATGTAATTGATGGGTATCTAGGTGGTTGGCGATCTTGCTTCCGAGAACCCATTCAGAGATTTTTATGATATGGAATGTTAGCATCAAGGAATCATCAGGATGCACATCTAGTTAAGTAATGCAAAGTATTGCTATACCAGTTTGTTGTTAAGGGGCAGAAGAGGACCTAAACAATCCATTAATAACATCAAACATCTATTAAATAGAAAACACGAGTGTATATAAAAGTGAGCAAAGGCTTCCTTCCTGCACTTACCATTTGTTCCACAAACCTTCGCACGGTAATAGTTGACCAAGGTTGAAAATTAAAAGCAGATAGATAAGGCGTTCAGGAGTATTAAAAGATAATGGTGGAGGAAGTTAGTGGTAGCTGAGAACACTGCTGCTCCAGTGTGCCGGGTCTGGCACAAAGTTTCTAATGGTTCACTTAACTTGTGAAAAATAGTTCAATAGTTCTTTATTTTTTGAAGTTTTGTTCTATTTTTAACTTTATCTGCATTCCTTTAAGAAAGTGTTCTTGATTTATGTTTCCTAAAAGACTCCAAGTTGATGAAAAATCAATAAAATTGATAAATTGGTTGTACAAAACCCAAATTAAATACACGTATTCTTCTAATTAAGATGCACCAACGCTTAGGTGTTTCAAGCCGACCAGAAGAAGCATTATTAAGTTTTTATTAAAAATCGATAACATTAGTAAAATTATGTATTTAAAATTTAAGTGATTAAAAAACAAACTTTCTTTTAATAAAACCACCAACACTAAAAAATTGAAGCCTATCAGGAATGACATTGTGCAGCAATTAATATGAAACTACCGATTCTAATTTTTTTTTATCAATTCCATTAACACTTCAAATTTACACCTGAACAGTCCAACCTTATAGAATGTCTTTTGTCTTATGGAATGTATTGGAGATAATATTTTGAAGCCAATAAGATAAAGCATTCTTTATTTTTTGAGCGGAAACCAATTTCACTATTTTGTAATAAAATTGGCAAATTGGGACATTGGCAGCTCAATACCAATGCAAACCTTACTTTCTGGACACACCAGGACAGAGAATTTGAAGCTGATCAGACTAGGCATTCTTTAGTAGTTACTGGGATTAGATCCATTCAAAGTTTCTTGAAAAAATTACACTAACAAATGTGTAAACATACAAACCGAACTGAGTGAGTACGATCCTGACATAAGAACCGCCACCCACTAAATATTAAACCCATTCAGAAGAGGTAAATTCAAATACATTTAATGTAATTTAACGATAATAAAAATCTCACGTACCGATGGTGACCATCGGTACGTTGGTTTGACGCGACGCTGCACAGTCTCTGAAGTTGTCGGAGCGTTTCCAGGGTGCTGGCGATGGGTTCGACAACAGTGGTCATAACGCACTCACACATGATAATTTTTAAAGAGAATCTGGGCATTGTTTACCTGGAGTTTACCTGGACAGAGTTCCTGGGGTCAACGCCCCTGCTGCCCGGTCTGTGACCAGGCCTTATGGTGAATCAGAGCTTGATCAACCAGGCTGTTACTGCTGACAGCATGCAGTCCGACGAACGAACCACAGCCCGGCTGGTCAGGCATTGACTTTAGGTGCCTGTCCAGTGCCTGCTTGAAGACAGCCAGGGGTCTATTGGTAATCCCCCTTATGTATGCTGGGAGGCAGTTGAACAGTCTTGGGCCCCTGACACTTATTGTGTTGTCTCTCAACGTGCTAGTGGCACCCCTGTTTTTCATTGGGGGGATGTTACATCGTCTGCCGAGTCTTTTGCTTTCGTAGGGTGTGACTCTCGTGTGCAAGTTTGGTACTAATCACTCTAGGATTTTCCAAGTGTATGTAATAATGTATCTCTCCCTCCTGCGTTCTAGGGAGTACAGGTTTAGGAACTTCAAGTGTTCCCAGTAATTGAGGTGGTTTATCGCAGTTATGTGTGCCGTGAAGGTTCTCTGCACATTTTCTAGTTCAGCAATTTCACCTGCCTTGAAAGGTGCAGTTAGTGTGCAGCAATATTCCAGCCTAGATAGAACAAGCGACCTGAAAAGTGTTATCATGGGCTTGGCATCCTTGGTTTTGAAGGTTCTCATTATCCATCCTGTCATTTTTCTAGCAGATGCTATTGCTACAGTATTATGGTCCTTGAAGGTGAGATCCTCTTACATAATCAGTCCCAGGTCTTTGACATTAGTTTTTCGCTCTATTGTGTGGTTGGAATTTGTTATATACTCCGATGAAATTTTAATTTCCTCACGTTTTCCATATCGGAGTAATTTAAATTTCTCATCATTGACCTTCATATTGTTTTCTGCAGCCGATTTAAAGATTTGGTTGATGTCTGCTTGGAGTCTTGCAGTGTCTTCAATGGTGGACACTGTCATGCAGATTCGGGTGTCATCTGCAAAGGAAGACACTGCACTGTGGCTTATATCCCTGTCTATGTCAGATATGAGGATGAGGAACAAGATGGAAGCGAGTACTGTGCCTTGTGGAACAGAGCTTTACACAGTAGCCGCCTCAGACTTTACTCTGTTGACTACTACTCTTTGTATTCTATTTGTTAGGAAATTATAGATTCATCTGCCAACTTTCCCTGTTATTTCTTTATCACGCATTTTGTGTGCTATTACACCATGATCACACTTGTTAAAGGCTTTTGCAAAGTCTGTGTATATAACATCTGCATTTTGTTTGTCTTCTAGAGCATCCAGGACCTTGTCGTAGTGGTCCAGTAGTTGGGACAGACAGGAGCGACCTGCTCTAAACCCATGCTGCCCTGGGTTGTGTAATTGATGGGTATATAGATGAGTGGCGATCTTGCTTCTTAGAACCCTTTCAAAGATTTCTATGATATGGGATGTTAGCGCTATTCGTCTGTAGTTCTTTGCTATTGCTTTACTGCCCCCTTTGTTGAGTGGGGCTATGTCTGTTGTTTTTGTAACATCAACGTTGAAAATTTGAAGCTGGTCTGATGAGACTCTCTCAAGATATAAGCAAAATAAAGAAGGAAAGATGAAAGACGAAAACAAAGAAAAAGATGTATTACGTTAACTGCGAGATTTCAGAAATGAATCACCGTGATCTACAATGGCAATACAATGTGTCTCAAGGCGCGCGATTGGAAAACTGCAGAATGCGGCAAAAGTTGATAATGCAGTTAAATATTAGCGTTGAAGATTTCAAGAGAATCAGACCAGGCATTCATATGTCAACGAATCAAAACTGATATCGAGATTTATTCAGTTTGAAAAGTAAATCAGAACACACGCAGCCAAACTCTAATTTAGACCACTCGAAGAGATCAAAAAAAATATATATCATTAAACACCAAACGAGCATACTAAACTTTAAGCCTCTCTAAAGTAGTATAATCAAGTCATCAGCATGCAGGATTAACCTAATCAGATGCGACACTTAGAAATTTTCGCATGTAACGCAGTATTTCTGTTTTTCCAGTTTCTTCCACAAAAGGAACAAACTGGGATTTACACAAGCCAAAATCAATCCATACTTTTCTCCAAGACTGGTCTATTGTATATAAAATGCAATTTTTTAACATGGTCTTGAAAGCACAAAGATGTTATGGGCTCGTAAAATAATACAGAGTAGATTTAATCTAGGATAATCGAATAAAGGAAAAAACCGACCTTTTTTCTGATCAGAAGAAACTTTCTCAAATTATTTCACAGAAACTAATGTGAATAATAAAATTCACTCATGATAACTTTGACAACCTAACATCAAGAGATTGTTTCAGTTGAGGACAACAAATCATCACTACAAGTATAAAGTTCACTAAATGATGTATTTTCCAGCTATTGCACAGAATGCAACAAAATCAGAGTGTAAACATGAAACGTTCCAATTATGTCATATGATACATCAGCCATTGATGATTGAAGAATCAGAGAAAAATGCTAAACCCTTTAATCAGAGAAAATCGTTAGTGCTTGAGTCGAAGCACTAACGAAGCCCCTCACCAGCGCTTCGACTGAAGCACTAACGAAGCCCCTCACCAGCGCTTCGACTGAAGCACTAACGAAGCCCCTCATCAGCGCTTCGACTGAAGCACTAACGAAGCCCCTCACCAGCATCAATGCAAATAAAGCGATAAGATAAAATAACGGTATCTAATTTCGAGTTTAAAAGTGGGAAAATAGCATCTAGCTACTCTTGTGAAGGATTCATAAGTATTGAAATTTTGACGCAGATCAGAGGAGCCAGTATCCATCTGCCACACGGAAACAAAATTCGGGAATCTTCGTCCAGAATCTCCGAAGTCCTGAAGCCAAGACAGCACAGCGTTACCAGCAAGAAACAGGTTGTCACTCACTGAGGTAGGCTGCTGCTTCAGTGGTGCTGAAGATAATCTTCACTTATTAGTTTTACATCATTCACAAAAACCAAAATCATTACTGATCCTAATACTGATCGTTGTGGAACCCAATTTCTGACATTTCTTCATGGACAAATACTCTTTGTTTTCTTCACATATGTTAATCAAAATAATCAAATGAGAGAAATTGTAGAGCTTGAAGCAAGTGAGTTTTAAAAGTCACAGGTCAGTGCGTTAACCATTGTGCCTGTCAGATTTAGGACTCACTTGTCCTGGATTTAAGCCCCAACCGCTCACTGATTTGTTTGCAATCGTGTAATTACGATTTCATGATACAAATAAGTTTCTCTATGATCCACCATAGACAGTTTCATTTATTCCTACCTGTACATTAAAATATTATTTCAGTCTCTTTTGGGGTATAGTATCGTATGCCTTCTTGAAATCTAAGTTAATTTAATCCACCTATCTCTCTCTCTCTCTCTCTCTCTCTCTCTCTCTCTCTCTCTCTCTCTTGACTCACATCTGTTATTTTGTCCTAGAAATCCATCAGGTTGGAAGTACATTTGTCACCTGTGATGCCGTGATGAATATCGTTGAAGAAACTTCTTCCCGCCAAGTGCTGTACCACTCTTCTTCTAAGCTGTTCTTTACCATTCATGGTTACAGGGTTCTCGTCCAGCTCCATGGCTTGCAATCATTGTTCATCAGCTGCTTCCCTGCTTCTTGTTATGAGTGTAATGTTCCGGGTGACTCAAGTCAGTAGTATAGTCCGTGTGTTGTGTCAAGGCGCATTTCTGCTCTAGGCGCTGCAGGGGACTCTCATATCCCTACATCTCCCCGGCAGTTGTTTCAAAAGCAAACTTGGGTGCGAGGCTTTGCCAGACTCCCATCTGACATTGGTCATAATTATTGTGGTGAGGTGTTGCCAGACTCCCACCTGACATTGGTCATGATTATTGTGGTGAGGTGTTGCCAAACTCCCACCTGACATTGGTCATGATTATTGTGGTGAGGTGTTGCCAGACTCCCACCTGACATTGCTCATAATTATAGTGGTGAGGTGTTGCCAGACTCCCACCTGACATTGGTCATAATTATTGTGGTGAGGTGTTGCCAGACTCCCACCTGACATTGGTCATAATTATAGTGGTGAGGTGTTGCCAGACTCCCATCTGACATTGGTCATGATTATTGTGGTGAGGTGTTGCCAGACTCCCACCTGACATTGGTCATAATTATTGTGGTGAGGTGTTGCCAGACTCCCACCTGACATTGCTCATAATTATTGTGGTGAGGTGTTGCCAAACTCCCACCTGACATTGGTCATGATTATTGTGGTGAGGTGTTGCCAGACTCCCACCTGACATTGCTCATAATTATAGTGGTGAGGTGTTGCCAGACTCCCACCTGACATTGGTCATAATTATTGTGGTGAGGTGTTGCCAGACTCCCACCTGACATTGCTCATAATTATAGTGGTGAGGTGTTGCCAGACTCCCACATGACATTGGTCATGATTATTGTGGTGAGGTGTTGCCAGACTCCCAACTGACATTGGTCATAATTATAGTGGTGAGGTGTTGCCAGACTCCCACCTGACATTGGTCATAATTATAGTGGTGAGGTGCATTGTAAGGAGACATGCTGAGACATGCTGAGACATGCTGAGCACAACCACACAAACATACGTACGCAGAGAGACTGAAAATATTTTCATGACCTTTTAGAGAAAACATAGAGGAGAAATAAGGCTCTTTTTTTTGTATTAACAAGCAGAACAAGAAGCCATAATTCTAAACTAAGAAAAAAGTGATTCTGAAAGCAATCTGAAAATAATTATTGATAGGGAGGGAAGGGGATGTGGTGGAGGTTGTAAGGCGTTGCAGAATTTTGTATATCTATTTTTCGATCACATAAAACACGAAGTTCTACATATTAACCAAAAATATGTAGGCCTATAGATAACCATCGACATGTAATATTCTGTCAAGTGATGACCTGACAGCCAGTGCACGAGTTCTATCTCTGTTTATTTAAACAAATTTAAATTTATATTCGAAAACATATTTTTATGCAAATCACATAATCATAAGTTGTGTAAAACTTTAATCATTACGCATGTTTCTTGTAAATTTTATGCAAAAGGCTCTGGGTATTTTATATAGCTGCCCAAAGGCTTTTATGGGCTGTTTTGTGAGGGTAAATTATGCACAACCAGTGAAAGACTTAGCGAAAGCAACTTTAATGACAATAAATATTAAATAGGTTAACATTAGTAATAAATAGTGGTAGGTCAGGTAAAATAATTATGTTAATTTTACAATATAATCAGAGGTCACTTAAAGATTCCATAATTTTCTTTCCTCATCATCCCTTCCAAGGAAAATAGTAAAATAAAAAAAACTATTAAAAATCTTTAGATACGTTAAGTAAATTAACTATTTCCAAAAAATTAAGGAAAAACAATCGCTAACCAGACGTGATTTTTTTTAGTACATAACGCAGAAAAAATACAGAAATAGGGACCTATTATTGAGAAACTTATGTTAAATGTATATATCAGATGGCAGACTGTTACGGCTTTGTGCCTCACATAACTTAAATCAAAAGTTCTGCCTCCTGGTGTCTAGGGGCAAGAAAAATACATTGAAAAAACAGCCACTCAAGGGCCAGCATGTATCTTCATACAAATTATGAAGCATAAATTTAAATAGTCAATATGAGGAAGGAACCAAAATCTCACCTATACAAAAATATAATGTATTAATAGTAACGTATATACAACCTACAGTCTACTCTACTACAACATCACCTTTACTCCAGTTCACATTAGCTCACTAGCACACTACTACTAGTGAGTTAAACGAAATATATAAACATTTATAAACAGGGAGGCTCTGTGACACCCCCATTCCTCTTCTGACGGTCTGTCTACCAGAAGGTAAAAACACCATACAGTACTCTCCCAGAACCAGGCCTCTGCACACTAGGGCCTTAAACATGAGAACACTTAAACACAAATAAAATAACCTATGATATAAACATACACAAAAAAAAACAGAACACGCCCACCTACTTAAACCAACGCCAAACCATGACGACTTCTCCTACTCGTACTAACTCACAAACACCTCGACTACACAGTACACCTGCTCCTGTCCTTGCAACACTGACTGACCAGGAATAATACGCGTCCGGTTTCAGTACAATGCTGGAACTATGGAGCATTATTTTTCTGCTTACAATATTTTAATTACAACACACTGCATAACACAGACTAAGAGGTTGTCTCAGTAAAGCACATGCGACGGTATTCTCAAGCTCTCAGTAGTGGCCTATTGCGAATCAGCGAAGGAGCAAACAGCTTATCTGGTGTTGGCTTTGATCCTTCCTTGAGGAATCTGAAGCACAGCTGACTGTGAAATGGGTGTGGTTGTGTATATAGCGAGATACTGAATAGCAGTACATGAGGGACCATGGCGATTACAGATGTGTTAGGGAGAAGTCCAGTTGGTTGAGATATAAGATGAAGGTCTGATCATGCATATTGAAACTTCTCTGAACTTCAAGAGAAAGTGTTCACCATAAAGTTATTAGAGGAAGGTTTTTATTATACAAATAACTTATTAAGTAGCTCTAAGACCTACTATACACTTTATGCAAAATTACTATAACATTTGAAAATCGATATCGAGTGTCAGAGTTAAAGTAGCGTCGAGTATATCCTGAATGCTATACTCAAAGCATATAAGATGTTTATGTGTAGTATGTTATTGACTGGCACTTTCTAAGTTCTCTTCACTCTAATGACTTTTGAAATAACTTTCAATTTTTTTGTGAAAATTTGAAGGTAAGCCTAGTCATTGTTTTTTCTTATGAGCTATTGGGAAGCAGCCTTTCCCAAGTGTATAACTATGCTGCTTCATGTCTCGCCTTCTCACTTCCTCCCAGGAGTCACCAATGAGACTCTGGTTATGTCCCTGAGGAAGATACTTTTACTATTGGATAGAGGCGCCATAATTTATTTAACTCTCCTAAGAGGGTTCTTAAATAGATTTATTAAACTCTCCTAAGAGGGTTCTTAAATTGATAAAAAATTAGTCCTTTTCGAGGTTAAGAACGACGGACTTAAGCACACTGTAACCAAAAAATATTACCTTTCAGTGATATATAATTCCATTACTGCATTTATCATAACCAGAAAATCTTTATTATTAGTTGCTTCTAATTTTTAAGGCGTTAAAGAGTAATACTCATGAATAATAAATGAAAATAAAAAAAAGACAATACCGTGACTGGAACAATACACAAATAACCCGCACATAGAAGAGAGGAGCTTACGACGACGTTTCGGTCCGACTTGGACCATTTACAAAGTCACACTAACAAAAAGAAGAGAAGGAGGGAGTATATACAGAGGCCAGCAGACAGGGACGGGAACAAGAGAAAGTGGTGGAGGAGTAATAGTCATCCTATTGATTGATCTTCTGGTAAAACTCTCTACACTACGTCAAACTTTCACAGTCGTCGTCTTGTTGAATCCTCCCTCATACACAACATTCCTTGTATGAATCTTAGTCGTGGCGTTGTCTCTGTAGATGCTTTCCTTTCTCATTACGTTGTTAATTGCTCCAAACTTCAGAACACCCGTGACTTAACCTGATTCTTTTTCCCTCTTCTCCCTCTTCCCCTTTCCTCTTTCTTCTTTCTCCTCTGGGTTTTCTTTCTTTTGCCTTGTATTTGTCCTTCATTATTATTATTTTTTTTACCTCCTCTGTGTTCTTGCCGCTAGCTCCCTCGCAGTGCTCCTCTTTCTTAGTATATGACTGACTCCACTACTACTACCATTATTATCCTCCACCACTTTCTCTTGTTCCCGTCCTTGTCTGCTGGCTATATATATATATATATATATATATATATATATATATATATATATATATATATATATATATATATATATATATATATATATATATATATATATATATATATATATATATATGTCGTGCCGATTAGGTAAAACTGGTCAATTAGCAAGAACTCATCTAAAATTAAGTCCTTTCAAAAATTTTCTCTTATACGTTTAAAAACATATTTTTTCAGTTATGTTAATGTAAGAATTTATAATTTTGTATCAAGAGAAACTTTGAAAACCTACATAACCTTATTACAACAATTGCAATTTAATTTAGCCTAACCCAACTAAATATTTTTTAGATACGTTAACATTAATTTAATAATAAACAATCATAATGAAATATATTTTTTCGTTATGTTCAGAATGATTTTTGCGAAATTATTGCATACACAAAATTTCGCTTGTCTTATATGGCAAGAAGAGCGTTGCTATTTAAGCCAAAATCGCAAGTTTTACCTAATCGGCACGACATATATATATATATATATATATATATATATATATATATATATATATATATATATATATATATATATATATATATATATATATATATATATATATATATATATATATACTCCCTCCTTCTCTTCTTTTTGTTAGTGTGACTTTGTAAATGATCCAAGTCGGACGGACTTGAAACATCGACATATTTAAATCTGTCATATAAATAAATTGAAGACACTGCACAATTCATATCTAAGGTGAGTGATAGAGTATGTAGAGCAAATCTGAAATCCTCAACATTTGTGTAAAATGTTATAAAAATCGCTTGAGGACTGAAGAATTAGAGACGATTACATTATAAAAGATTCTCAATGACAAAGACAAAAAACAGAAAGAATGAGTGACATTAAAAAGAACAAAAAGAACACATACATCAAGTTTAGAAGCTGAAAATTTAAAAAAAACTTTCATTATTGCACTGAAGATAAACAATTAATATTTAAAGAAACTAAATACTGTTTGCTTTACCCAAAGAAAATTCGAAGTGCATAAGACAAAGCCTAAACTGGACCGGAAGTAACTCATACAAAATGATAGATTATTAGGATTATGACCAGAATAATTATCCTCAACATTCTTATAAGTAAAATTAGTTACATTAGCAGACACTAAGATAAAAGAAATATGAGTGACATTAAGAAATATGGAGTTGACAACATCAACAGTTATTAGGTGTGCCAAAAAGGGAACAATAATGGCATAGCAGCGAAAGCCAAATCTGACCCGAAGCTGTTGTACAGCCACATCAGGAGGAAAACAACAGTCAAGGACCAGGTAATCAAGCTGAGGAAGGAAGGAGGAGAGATCACAAGAAACGACCAAGAAGTATGTGACGAACTCAACATGAGATTCAAAGAAGTGTTCACCGAGGAGACAGAAGAGACTCCAGAAAGACAGAGAGGTGGGGTACACCACCAAGTGTTGGACACAATACCTACAACCGATGAAGAAGTGAAGAGGCTGCCAAGCGAGCTAGATACCTCAAAGGCGATGGGGCCGGATAACATCTCTCCATGGGTACTGAAAGAGGGAGCAGAGGCGCTATGTGTACCACTAACAACAATCTTCAACACATCTATCGAAACAGGGCGACTACCTGAGGTATGAAAGACAGCAAATGTAGTCCCAATTTTTTAAAAATGAGACAGACACGAAGCATTTAACTACAGACCAGTGTCACTGACATGTATAGTAGGCAAAGGCATGGAGAAGATTATCAGAAGAGTGGTGGAACACCTAGAAAGGAATGAGCTTATCAACGACAGCCAGCACGGTTTCAGGGATGGGAAATCCTGTGTCACAAACATACTGGAGTTCTCTGACACGGTGACAGCAGTAAGACAAGAGAGAGAAGGGTGGGTAGATTGCGTTTTCTTGGACTGTAAGAAGGCTTTTGACACAGTTCTACACAAGAGATTAGTGCAAAAGCTGGAAGACCAGGAAGGTATAAAAGGGAAAGCACTGCCATGGATCAGGGAATACTTGTCGTGAAGACATCAGCGAGTCATGATACGTGATGAGGTGTCAGAGTGGGCGCCTGTGATGTGCGGGGTTCCACAAGGGTCAGTCCTAGGACCGGTGCTGTTTCTGGTGAATGTGAACGACACGATGAAATGAATAGACTCAGAAGTGTACCTGTTTACAGATGATGTGAAGTTGATGAGAATTCAATCGGACGAGGACCAGGTGGAACTTCAAAGGGATCTGGACAGGCTGCATGCCTGGTCCGGAAACTGGCTCCTGGAGTTCAACCCCACCAAGTTCAAAGTCATGAATATTGGGGAAGGACAAAGAAGACCTCAAACGGAGTAGAGTCTAGCGGGCCAGAGTCTGCAAACCTCACTCATGGAAAATGATCTTGGGGTGAGTATAACACCTGGTACATCTCCTGAGGCGCACATCAACCAAATAACTGGTGCAGGATACGGGCGCCTAGCAAAGCTAAAAATAGCATTCCAACATCTCAATAAAGAATCGTTCAGGACCCTCTACAGCATGTATGTCAGGCCTATATTGGAGCATGCAGCACCAGTTTGGAACCATGACCTAGCCAAGCAAGTAAGGAAATTAGAGAAAGTGCATGGGAAGTGATGTAGTGGAAGCAGGATCCATACATAGCTTTAAGAAGAGGTGTGATAAAGCTCATTGAACAGGAAAAGTGACCTAGTAGTGACCAGTGAAGAGGCGGGGCCAGGAACTGTGACTCGACCCCTGCAACATCAACTAGCTGAGTACATACACACACCCTCACACACACACAGTGACTCCAACTGTTTCAATAATTCATCTTCCGTACATTTTACTTGGTATATTCAACATTCTTATTCCCAAATAATTCATAAACTCTCACACCTCTAGTGAACAAGTATTCCTTGCACTCCAGAATACATTTCCACCTGATTTTAAAGTCACAGTTTTAATCTCATTTAAGCCAGTTGCTTTATATATTTTCATTCTCCTCAGCGTCACGAACTTTGTAGTGTAAATGTGCAGAGGTGAGTGTACTCTGTGCAATCACCTCTGGTTATTCATTACAACAATAAATTTTAATCCTCTTGAGCACTGCAAGGAGTCACTGGCTCCCTTTTATCATCAACTTTTTCTAAAAATATTCTCTCCGTTTTTCCAGACCTATTCATCCCCCTCCAGCATCTCCTTCTTTTGGTTTTTAACTGTCATGACCATTTGCTCCCAAGACTTTCCCAACTTATTAATCTCTCTCTAAATCTTTACTATTTTCAGCAAATTTTGCTGACAAAGCCTCTCCCATTCTCTAATTGCACATCTTTTGTTCTCCCTCATCCCTCTCTTAAACTATTTCTATTGCTCCTGATGCTCTGCCTGGCAAATATAATTAATACACGGGATAAATCATCTTAAACCTTTCCTTTATAACTTCCTCCTTTTACACTCTAAGAAATCTTTCCCTAGGCACCACTACAGCTATACCCAACGCAGACCCCACCTTTACCCTCCTCAGCACTACAACCCTCCTCACCTCTTCCCTTCCCGTCCCTCCCTAACTCACTTCCCTCCAACCCAAACCCGTTTCCGTTCCTAATGAACCGCCTCAGTCCCCTCCTCAGCGCTGCATCCCTTCCCTTCTCGATACCAAAAAATCATTCCTTCTGCAATGTACCAACCCTTCCCTCTACAGCGTCACGTCTATCCTTCCTTAATAACACAACCATTCCTTAATGCCACAACCCTTCCCACATTAATCAATCCCTACTCTTACTAACTAATCCACCCTTCCATCTACAACCCCACAATTCTTCCTTCTTCAGTCTTCACCATCTTCTTTCTTTAACACCACAATCCTTCCCTCAACATTCACTCTGCCTTTCTCAACACCATTCTTTAATACTCAAACCCAAATCCCTTTCTACTGCAGTATCATAACCAATCCTACACTGCACCACAACCCTTGATCCCTCAACCTTCACCATTCCCTCCTCAACCTTCTCTCCTCAACACCCACCCTTCCATCCTCAATACGGCATCTCTTCCCTCCTCGTCTCTTCAACCTTTCTATCATTAACATTTCTACCTTTCTATTCTCAACACCTCAACTCTTCTCTCAACACTCTCTCAGCACCCACACTTCTTTATTTGGATCATTCTGCCTGGTATTAAACATATTTATATTTATTTTGCACATTCTTTGTAATTATTATTTATACCCACAGGTGTCACTTATATTGTTTATGTCACTTATAGTTATGCTTTAATATTTCATTACTTACCTAAGTCAAATATATTTGTACATTTTTCTTTTCTAATTGATCCGTTGTTATATGTAATATTTGATTTGAAAATCCAATGTAATTTTGATATTAGCAGGTGTTACTTATATTGAGTAAGCCCCACATGATCATTCCAGCCAGCCACCACCTCTATTCCCACTACTTCTCCACTTGAAGATTAAGACTCTTACACTTCTAAATGTCAGTAGTGTTACTGTGCACTTGTGTAGTATACTTAGATAATTCAAGCTACTTTATTGATAGGTTCCCTTCTTGCTGTGACGGCCTCCGTCTCAGTTCAAGGCTAGGCTAGACTGGACAAGGGAAAGCTCCTGGGCTTCTCCTCAACTCACTTCATTATACGCCTTTAAGTCATTCATAGTGTGTATTTCTTTCTCCAATTGAAGTCGATGACCATGCCCCTGGCCTCACCTGGAAAAATCAACTTCTGCAAAAGTAGGAATTAATCCCTGCGCCACAACAGTGCAGAAACTGATGATGCATTGTCCTCACAGCTAAGTATTGTAGGTCACTGCCAGAATGCCCAGTGTGCGGTGCAGCTGACCATAATAATCCATCCTGCAGCAGGCCCCCCATTTACTTAACTGTGGAAAGGTTCGTCTAACATATTCTCGCTGGTTTCTCAGTTTTCTTACAAAAATGGGGAATCCGTGGCTTTAAAGAAGTGGAGGACTTCTCTTATGCTAGGTAGTGTCTCACTTCCACCTTTAAGGAAGACTCCCAAGACTTTTTTACCCCAGAGTTGCTCATCGCTCTCAAATTTTTGTTGTACTCTCTCCTTGTGTCCAACTCTTATTCAGCCCATATCTCTGACGTTGCTAGCTCATCGCCTTCTCTCCTTCTTCATTCGTCTTTTTTTACCCACCTGTTTCTCCGTCTACACAATCTACCCTGGCTAAATGTTCATCACTTACTCCATCTCGAAGGTCCATAACGCTTCCAAAGTTCACAACTACATCATCACCAATACTCCCTACTAGTATATTGTTCCTCGGCGTTTAACTGCTCGTACCTCTGAATTTAGCCACACGTCTGCTGCTGCATTGTTTACAGTTGTGGACGTCCATCCATCCCCCTCCCATAATGTTGCTACCTCTCGTGTCTCCGCTCAGTTTTCTTCCTTTCAGGTTACCTCTACCGTTTCTTCTTCCTCTACTGTGGTAATTACTAATGTCTCTCACTATCTACTCTACTTACATCGTCTGACGCTTGCACCATTCTTCCTATAGCTCCATTGTTTGAAGAAGCCATCGAAATCTTTGACGAACACTGACCCCCTTCTATACCTACACAGTCTCACCTTCCACTATCGTCTACAACTGTTTCTACGCATCGTCTTTCTTCTAGAGTTACCCCACAAATCGATTACTTTTATCTATCACTACCCCCACACGACTTTACTGACAGTCCTAGACTAAAGACATCGCCTACTTTTTATCTGTATTGTTTTTCAACTGACAACTAATGGCTTTCTTATAGCTGAATATAAGAGGATACAGTGGTAACTGTGAAGCGGGAAGCTCCGAACGTTATTCTACCAGTTTCCTCCTGAATGAATCTCTTTATCCAAATTAAAAGACGTTGCACTGGTGTCGTCCCTCTCTCTCTCTCTCTCTCTCTCTCTCTCTCTCTCTCTCTGACTATGTTTTACTGCAGTCACTTAAAAACATAAGAACGTAAGAAAGAAGGAACACTGCAGCACGCCTACTGGCCCATGCGAGGCAAGTCCAATTCACCCACCGGCTTAAGCCAATTCCTTAACCTAGTCAGGTCAGGTCACATTCACTTAAGGGAGGAGCACGGCATCTGACCTAGTAGCACAAGCTAGTCAGGTCCAACTCACACCCACGCACACCCACTCATGTATTTATCTAACCTATTTTTAAAACTACACAACGTCTTAGCTTCTATGACGGTACTCGGGAGTTTGTTCCACTCATCCACAACTCTATTACCAAACCAGTGCTTTCCTATATCCTTCCTGAATCTGAATTTTTCCATTGCTGCGAGTCCTGCCTAGGCTAGATATTTTTAGCACGCTATTTACATCCTCTTTATTAATTCCTGTTTTCCATTTATACACCTCAATCATATCCCCCCTAATTCTACGCCTTTCTAGAGAGTGCAGATTCAAGGCCCTCAGTCTATCCTCATAGCGAAGATTTCTGAAACATGGGATCAACTATGTCATCCTCCTTTGCACGTTTTCCAGAGCATTTACATCCATTCTGTAATACGGTGACCAAAACTGTGCAGCATAATCTAAATGAGGCCTAACCAAAGATATATAGAGTTGAAGAACAACCTGAGGACTTCTATTATTTATACTTCTTGATATGAAGCCAAGGATTCTGTTAGCTTTTATGCGAACACTTAGGCACTGTTGTCTTGGTTTTAGATTACTGCTAACCAGAACTCCTAAACCCTTCTCGCAATCAGTAATATTAAAATCTACATTATTTAATTTATATGTGGCATGGTTATTTTCCTGTCCAACATTTAGAACTTTGCATTTGTCTATATTAAACTGCATCTGCCACTTCTCCGACCACTGCATCAGTATATTTAAATCATCCTGGAGTGCTCGAATGTACTTATTAGAATGAACTGGTCGGCAAATTTGCTTATATCGCTATTTATTCCCTCATCAATGTCGTTTATGTAAATTGTGAACACCAAGGTGCCCAACACTGACTCCTGAGGAACATCGCTTGTGACACACCCCCATTCTTATTTCTCCCCATTTATGCAAATTCTCTGCTGCCTATTTGTCAACCATGCCTCTACCCAGGAAAAAAAAATCCTCCTATTCTGTGTTTTTTAAGTTTCCTCAATAGCCTCTGATGTGGAACTCAATAGAAAGCCTTACTGAAGTCCATATACACAATATCATATTCATTACCATGATCTACTTCCTCAAACACCTTAGTGAAAAAAGTTAGTAAATTCGTAAGACAGGAACGCCCATTTGTAAAACCATGCTGAGATTCATTACTCAATTTATGCCTTTCAAGATGGCTACCAATTGAACTTCTTGTGCGTGTTAATATTCCTTATCAGCTTTTCACTCGCACTCCGGTACATAATTCTGCAGCACCTGTATATTTGGGCAAGTTTACACAGTCTGCTGTTTGTAACTTTCTGCTTCACGCCTGTTATCAATCAATGATTTCAATTTTCTTATTTCTTCCTTACCTCCACCATTCCTTTTATTGGGTGATTTTAATGATCATTATTTCCTGTGGGGACTCTCACTCTCGTGGAGACCATTTGGAGGCTTTTTATCCTCTCTTCCTTTCTATGTACTGAATACTGGCACCCATAAACATTTCGATCCTCGCACACATTCTAGTTTCTATATTAATCTTTCTATTTGCTCTGCTTCTATTGCAGTTGACTTTGCTTGGTATATCATACCTGACCTACACAATATCGACTATTTTCTTGTTCTCCCTACTTCTCATTCATATTTTCGTCCGTCTCGCTGCTCCTGCATTCTCTTCAGACGTGTTGTTACAGCTTTTTTTTAGTCTCGCTTCTGTCTGTAGCCTCGATTACAATCCTCCATGCCTCTGGTAGACATTCTCGAAAATGTGTTGCTTAGATTACTCGCACTTGTGTTCGTGCAGTACGACTGAAACGTGTTTCGTTGGGCCACTATCGTTACAATAAAGCAACGGATCAGTTTCTAGATTTTAAAACAGGCTAGGGCGTTTGCTCGCCCTGTAACTTGATAAACGAAGCGTACATGTTGGCAGTGTTATGTGTCTAATGACACTTCCACTACATCTATGAGTGCAATGTATTACGGGAGATGAGTGGTTAGTACTCTCCAGATCGTACTTATGTTAGTACGGTTGCTGGTGTCAGTATTGAAGACCCTGATGAGGTTGCCACTGCAACTGGGCATCATCTTGGCTGTATATCTCAAGGCCTCCATCTCTCCCATCGTTTGTTTACTCCTAATCTGAGCGAAAGTCAACACCTTTAGATTTTTCTTCTTACAAGGAGGGACCTTATAACGTGAACTTTACGTGGATTCTATAACCAGGCCTCCTCTTTACGTCCACTCTGCTTCTTTTAATTTTCTCACCCAACCCATAGGACGTCCCGGCAATTAGTGTTTGATCTTCCCCTTATCCACATGTGAAAGCTCACTTAGTAATGCAACTTCATGCTTACTCTTTCTTGATCACTTCCCTTCTCATTCTCATGCTATTGCAGTTAACACCAATAGTTTTCAATCCTCTGCTGGCGTAAGGAATATAGCTGTTTTTCCTGACAAAATCATCAGAGATCATTTTTTAGAATCTGCCAATATTTTCAATTCTCACAGTCATTACATACATTTCGTCACTGCCCACCTCGTCATTTGTAGTTCTCTTGTACTCTTACAGTGCGTTGCATGCTATTCAAAAACCGAAGACCGTCATCCCTTCGTCCTACGGATAGAAATTTAGTTGTATAGCATTTCTAGTAAAACCAAAGACGCTGTGTTCTGCTGGGTCCCTGACACGTTGATTTTCGTGGTAACGAACAGACAGACTCAGCTACTCGGTCGGCTGTTTATCACCTCCCAATCTCGTATATGGGCTTTCCTTTCTTGAACTATTTTTTTTATCTCTCAGCTTTGCAACCGCTGGCAACAGTGGTGGTGCACATTGGACCACAATAAATTACTATCTATCAAACCATTTTTTTGGTTTCTGGCCACATTATCACCAGTGTTGTGGTCGGGAGACCGCCCTCTCTCATCTACGTATCTGCCACACACCTCAAAGATACCTCATGGACAAACGCCCAGCATCACTTTGAGAGGATTGTCGGGTTCCATTGTCAGTTCACTGTATCTTAATAGAATGACATGTCTATCAGAGAGCACGCAGAATTCTCTTCCAATGTCTCTATCCCACAACATAGTTACCTTAACTCACCTTGCTCAAGTCCAACATTTAATGCAGATTCTCTCTCTTTTTTACTTTTTATCAAGAACTAACTTACTGCATCAACTCTGGTTTTATTTGACCTTTTTCACTCTCCACTGTCCTCCCAACTCTTCCCTGGCACACTTCTGACCCTCACTCGTTCCTAATCTCCGAATATTCATCCTCTAGTACATTCCCTCCCTGCAGCGGTGTATGATCCCTTCGGGTTTAATTAACTATTAATCAGATTATTTTTATTATTATTATTATTATTATTATTATTATTATTATTATTATTATTATTAGTAGTAGTAGTAGTAGTAGTAGTAGTAAATGAAGTTTATCGGCCACTCTTCTGATCACAAGAACACTTACAACACATCTCTGGATACCTTCCTAGTCTTGTCATCTACTAACTTAAAAGTTTGCTGATTACCAAAACAAATATGGAAATTTAACATCTCTCTGTTTAGTAATATTAAGTTCCAGAAAAAATTTTTTTTTTACTATTTTCTAATATACGTTTTTCGTTTATTGCCAAACCTTCTGTATCTTAACAATGGTGATCCAAAAGCTCATTTAAATTTGTATTGACACTGTCATCGAGGGTAAAAACCTGAAATTCGCAGAAGCCAATTAACAAAAGTGACAAAGGCACAAAATTAAATTTATATATTTATCTTACTTTGAGCGATGACTGAATTATTATTTAACTGTGAATGATATGGATAAAAGAGGAGAGGGATGTAAACAAAGGAGGGAAGGGGTAGAGAGATATAATGCATTCGTAGTCAAGACCAGTGTCCTGGGGAGGACGGTGCCTGTGAGATAAGTACAAGGCAAGGGGAACATGTACCAGGCACATGAACATGGAAGGGCAGAGGAAGGTGATGTATTTTGTTCTGCCCTTCGGTCAGTGAGTATACTATCAGGGTGGATACTAATTCTTATATATATATATATATATATATATATATATATATATATATATATATATATATATATATATATATATATATATATATATATATAATTGGGTTGTCTGAATGTGCGTGGATGTAGTGCGGATGATAATAAAGAGATGATTGCCGATGTTATGAATGAAAAGAAGTTGGATGTCCTGGCCCTAAGCGAAACAAAGCTGAAGGGGTAGGCGAGTTTCAGTGGGGAGAAATAAATGGGATTAAGTCAGGAGTATCTGAGAGAGTTAGAGCTAAGGAAGGGGTAGCAATAATGTTGAAGGATCAGTTATGGAAGGAAAAGAGGGAATATAAATGTGTAAATTCAAAGATTATGTGGATTAAAATAAGGGTCGGATGCGAAAAGTGGGTCATAATAAGCGTGTATGCACCTGGAGAAGAGAGGAGTGTAGAGGAGAGAGAGAGATTTTGGGAGATGTTAAGCGAATGTATAGGAACTTTTGAACCAAATGAGAGAGTAATTGTGGTAGGGGACCTAAATGCTAAAGTGGGAGAAACATGCAGAGAGAATGTAGTAGGTAAGTTTGGGGTGCCAGGTGTAAATGATAATGGGAGCCCTTTGATTGAACTTTGTATAGAAAGGGGTTTAGTTATAGGTAATACATATTTTAAGAAAAAGAGGATAAATAAGTATACAAGATATGATGTAGGGCGTAATGACAGTAGTTTGTTGGACTATGTATTGATAGATAAAAGACTGTTAAGTAGACTTCAGGATGTACATGTTTATAGAGGGCTACAGATATATCAGATCACTTTTTAGTTATAGCTACAGTGGGAGTAAAAGGTAGATGGGATACAAGGAAAATAGAATCAGTAAGTAAAGAGAGGTGAAGGTTTATAAACTAAAAGAGGAGGCAGTTAGGGTAAGATATAAACAACTATTGGAGGATAGATGGGCTAGGAGAGTGTAGGCAATGGGGTCGAAAATGTATGGGGTAGATTTAAAAATGTAGTGTTAGAGTGTTCAGCAGAAGTTTGTGGTTACAGGCGAGTGGGTGCGGGAGGGAAGAGGAGCGATTGGTGGAATGATGATGTAAAGAGAGTAGTAAGGGAGAAAAAGTTAGCATATGAGAGGTTTTTACAAAGTAGAAGTGATGCAAGGAGGGAAGAGTATATGGAGAGAAAAGAGAGGTTAAAGAGTGGTGAAGCAATGTAAAAAGAGAACAGATGAGAGAGTGGGTGAGATGTTATCAGCAAATTTTGTTGAAAATAAGAAAAAGTTTTGGAATGAGATTAATAAGTTGAGGAAGCCTAGAGAACAAATGGATTTGACAGTTAAAAATAGGAGAGGAGAGTTATTAAATGGAGAGTTAGAGGTATCGGGAAGATGGAGAGAATATTTTGAGGATTTGTTAAATGTTGATGAAGACAGGGAAGCTGTGATTTCGTGTGTAGGGAAAGGAGGAATAACATCTTGTAGGAGTGTGGAAGAGCCAGTTGTGGGTGTAGGGAAGTTCGTGAGGCAGTGGGTAGAATGAAAGGGGGTAAGGCAGCTGGGATTGATGGGATAAAGATAGAAATGTTAAAAGCAGGTGGGGATATAATTTTGGAGTGGTTGGTGCTATTATTTAATAAATGTATGGAAGAGGGTAAGGTACCTAGGGATTGGCAGAGAGCGTGTATTGTTCCTTTGTATAAAGGCAAAGGGGACAAAAGAGAGTGCAAAAATTATAGGGGAATAAGTCTGTTGAGTGTACCTGGTAAAGTGTATGGTAGAGTTATTATTGAAAGAATTAAGAGTAAAACAGAAAGCAGGATAGCAGATGAACAAGGGGCTTTAGGAAAGGTAGGGGGTGTGTAGACCAAGTGTTTACAGTGAAACATATAGGTGAACAGTATTTGGATAAGGGTAAAGATGTTTTGTGGCATTTATGGATTTGGAAAAGGCGTATGATAGGGTAGATAGGGGGCAATGTGGCAGATGTTGCAGGTGTATGGAATAGGAGGAAGGTTACTGAAAGCAGTGAAGAGTTTTTATGAGGATAGTGAGGCTCAGGTTAGAGTGTGTAGGAGGGAAGGGACTATTTCCCAGTAAAAGTGGGCCTTAGACAAGGATGTGTGATGTCACCGTGGTTGTTCAATATATTTATAGATGGGGTTGTAAGAGAAGTGAATGCGAGGTCTTGGCAAGAGGTGTTGGGCTAAAAGATAAAGAAGCAAATACAAAGTGGGAGTTGTCACAGTTGCTTTTGCTGATGACACTGTGCTTTTGGGAGATTCTGAAGAGAAGCTGCAGAGGTTGGTGGATGAATTTGGTAGGGTGTGTAAAAGAAGAAAATTGAAAGTGAATATAGGAAAGAGTAAGGTGATGAGGATAACAAAAAGAATAGGTGACGAAAGATTGGATATCAGATTGGAGGGAGAGAGTATGGAGGAGGTGAATGTATTCAGATATTTGGGAGTGGACATGTCGGCGGATGGGTCTATGAAGGATGAGGTGAATCATAGAATTGATGAGGGGAAAAGGGTGAGTGGAGCACTTCGGAGTCTGTGGAGACAAAGAACCTTGTCCATGGAAGTAAAGAGGGAATGTATGAGAGTATAGTTATACCAACGCTCTTATATGGGTGTGAAGCATGGGTGATGAATGTTGCAACGAGGAGAAGGCTGGAGGCAGTGGAGATGTCATGTCTGAGGTCAATGTGTGGTGTGAATATAATGCAGAGAATTCGGAGTTTGGAAATTAGGAGGAGGTGCGGGATTACCAAAACGATTGTCCAGAGAGCTGAGGAGGGTTGTTGAGGTGGTTTGGACATGTAGAGAGAATGGAACGAGACAGAGTGACTTCGAGAGTGTATAAATCTGTAGTGGAGGAAGGCGGGGTAGGGGTCGGCCTAGGAAAGGTTGGAGGGAGGGGTAAAGGAAGTTTTGTGTGCGAGGGGCTTGGATTTCCAGCAAGCATGTGTGAGCGTATTTGATAGGAGTGAATGGAGGCATATGGTTTTTAATACTTGACGTGCTGTTGGAGTGTGAGCAAAGTAACATTTATGAAGGGATTCAGGGAAACCGGCAGGCCGGACTTGAGTTCTGGAGATGGGAAGTACAGTGCCGGCACTCTGAAGGAGGGGTGTAAATGTTGCAGTTTTATAACTGTAGTGTAAAGCACCCTTCTGGCAAGACAGTGATGGAGTGAATGATGATGAAAGTTTTTCTTTTTCGGGCCACCCTGCCTTGGTGGGAATCGGCCGATGTGTTAATAAAAATAAAATAAATATATATTTATATATATATATATATAAGGTAGGATGAAATACATCGATGCGCATGATGCCTTCTACCTACTCACCAGGTGCCTGTCAATCCCAAAACTTACCTACTTCCTGAGATGCTCCCCAGCCTTCAGCAGTCCGAAACTCAAGGAATATGACTCTCTCCTCAAGACCATGCTAGAGAGTGTATTGAATCTTTCCCTCGAAGATGGACAGTGGTTGCAAGCCTCACTTCCAGTCAGGCTTGGGGGGCTGGGAGTACGCAAATCCTCCCAGATTGCCCTACCAGCTTTCCTATCCTCTTCCATAGCATCAGAGTTAATAAAACAAATTCTTCCTGACAACCTCAATGATTCAGCAGGAATACAGGACCCTAGCTACACCAGTGTTATCACTGAATGGGAGACTCTTGCTGCTCCAACACTAAAACCTAGTGCAGAACTGGCCTACAAACAGTCAAATTGGGATGGCCCCATCGCTGAAAAGATGCTTGCCAACATGCTTAGAACTGTAACATCAGACAGGGAGACTGCCCGTCTCCTTGCTGTGAGTGCACCCCACTCTGGGGACTTCCTTCAAACAGTTCCCATTTCGGCAATGGGAACACGCCGCTACCCTAAGACCCTCCGTATTGCAGTGGCTCTGCGCCTTGCTGCCCCAATTCACACGGAACATACGTGTATTTGCGGCGATGTGCAAGCCGACCAATATGGTCTACATGGTCTAAACTGTTCCAAAACCAAGAACTGGCATGCAAGACACTGTCGTGTGGGTCTTGAGAGAGATATATAGGAGGTCAAAGATACTCCTTGTTGGATGGTTACGGTATATTTACAGTAAGGGAAGGAGAGTCCAGCCACACCGTCTGTCTCACTCGTAGGTCTAACGCTAGTGAGGGTGTGCCTATGTGAGCCTATGCACATGCGCAGAGCCTCTGACGTCAGCGGGTATCGTGACGTCACACGAAAAGGGACCAGCTGTATAAGTGGGATGAATGCTGGATGCTGGTACACTACACAAGTGTACATATGATACTGATACGACAACACAATGAAGTCAACGACATCATAAAGAGAACCCTTGCTACAGCTGGATGCCCACCCGAGAGAGAGCCCCGATCACTAGCAGCCAACAATACCCACAACCCAGCAAACCGCCCCGACGGGATCACCATCTATCCTTGGAAGAATGGCAAGCTCTTAGCATGGGACTATACCTGTGTGTCGACGCTGGCTGACACCTACATCCTTCACAGTGTCGGGCGACAGGGAGGAGCTGATGACCACAGAGAGGAGTACAAGATCGGCAAGTACAGGGACATAAGCCAACAGTACCAATTTGTCCCAGTAGGATCAGATACCTTGGGAGCATGGGGAAAAATGCAACACGTTTCCTTAAAGAACTGGGTTCCAGACTCATCGACACCACCAGGAACCCAAGGGCAGCCAATTTCATGTTCCAGCGTCTCAGCGTTGCCATCCAGAGGGGAAATGGATGCTGCATACTGGGCTCGTGTCTGGCTTCGGAGGAGCTGGAGGAGATTCATAATCTTTGATATAGGGTACCAATGTATTCATGTTCATGTTCGTGTTTTTTGTCATTGTATACTGTCTATTAATAAAGCACTCATATAATATATATAGGGGGTGGTAGGAGAAGAAAATATTCAAATAGCTGCGGGGAGAACCTTGAGTTTTCCATGAGGTACGTTTATTGTCTTCTCTGAGGATGAGGGTCCCAGTAAAGTTCTATAGGTGTTACCTCTCTCTCTCTCTCTCTTTATATATATATATATATATATATATATATATATATATATATATATATATATATATATATATATTCGTCCGATTAGGTAAAACTGGTCAATTAGCAAGAACTCATTTAAAATTAAGTCCTTTCTAAAATTTTCTCTTATACGTTTAAAGATATATTTTTTTCATTTATGTTAATGTAAGAATTTTTAATTTTGTACCAAGAGAAACTTTGAAAACCTACCTAACCTTATTACAACAAGCGCAATTTAATTTAGCCTAACCCAACTAAATATATTTTATATACGTTAACATTAATTTAATAATAAACAAACACAATGAAATATATTTTTTTCGTTGTGTTCAGAATGATTTTGGCGAAATTATTGCATACACAAATTTTCACTTGTCTTATATGGCAAGAAGAGCGTTGCTATTTAAGCCAAAATCCAAGTTTTACCTAATCGGCACGACATATGTATATATATATATATATATATATATATATATATATATATATATATATATATATATATATATATATATATATATATATATATATATATATATATATATATATATATATATATATATATATATATATTTATATATATATATATATATATATATATATATATATATATATATATATATATATATATATATATATATATATATATATATAGACTGCGGCTATCAGCAATTAGATCCTGCGACACATTCTCCCTCCTTAAGAGACAGAACAATGATCACATCGCCTTAACCAGCGATCCTTCAAGAATCACTCACCCTGCAGAGCTAGATGTTGTTCATGATCCATGGACACTCTTATTAGTGTAAGCTGAAGGCCAATTTCAACCTCCTTCCGTTTGAATACAGCCTCCCACAAGGAGTTTAAATAATAATAAAACCATGAAACAAGTGGTATTGAATCATTTACCAAACTTCGGCCAGCCGGGATTAGATCCTGCAACACATTCTCCCTCCTGAAGAGACAGAACAATGTTCACATTGCCTTAACCACTTAACCAGCTATCCTACAAGAATCATGCACCCAGCAGAGCTAGGTGTTGTTGATCACGAGTGTCCTCGTGATCAACAACACCTATGGGGCGGGGAGGGAGGGTAGACTTGAGAATAAATATACTGCTAAAACTCCTGGGCCGTGGGAAGGAGTTCAGATGGGTTGCAGCTGGTAGCCTCTGACGCAATATGATGCAGTATCTACTTCGAATCTTTCATATTAGAGGCCTGTACAGCTTGATTGGTAGAGCGATGGACTGTCAATCTGCAGGTCGTGGTTCGACTCCTTGTCCACCATTCTCTTTGTGTGTGTGTGTGCACTCACTTTTATGTGGCAGCAAGGGTCGAGTCACAGCTCGTGGTCTCGCCTCCTCAGTAGTCGCTATTAGGTCACTCTCTTTCCTCTCCAAAAATCTTTTCATACATCTTTTTAAAGCTTTCTATGGATCCTGCCTTCACTACTCTCCAGATTGTTCCACAACTCTAAGGCTAAATAAATACTTCCTAACATCCCTATGACTTATCTGAGGTTTTAACTTCCAGTTTTGTCCTTTGTTCCTGTGTCCCATCTATGAAACATTCTATCCCTGTCCAGCTTGTCAGTTCCTGTCAGTATTTTATATATCTTTATCATGTGCTCCCTATCACTCTAGTGTCATCAGTTTGAGTTCCTTTAACCTCTCCTCATAAGATATACCCTGTAACTCCGGGACTAGTCTTGTGGCAAATGTTTACACTTTCTCCAATTTCTCTATGTGTTTGACCAGATGAGGGTTTCATACTGGTGCTGCATGCTCCAATATAGGCCTGACGTACATGGTGCACAGTGTCGAAATGTTATTCTGAAGTTTGCCAGGCGCCAATATATTGCAGCGGTTACTGGGTTGATGTGCACCTCAGGGGACATATTCGGTATAATGCTCACCAAGATTCTTTTCCTTGAGTGAGGTTTGCAGCCTTTGAACCCCGAGCTTGTCTTTCCCCAAGTTTCATGACTTTGCACTTGGTGGGGTTAAACTCCAGGAGCCATATTATGGACCAGGATTGCAGCCTGTCTATATCCCCTTGTTATCTTATCTAATCCTCATCTACTTGTAGTCTCATTCGTTTCACATCATCGGAGAACAGGGACGCCTCTGAATCTATTCCTTCCATGATTTAATTCACATATACAATAGCACCGGACCGAGGACTGACCCTGGTATTCCTGCATGCTCCTCTTGTTTTGAACCAGTCTCTTGTGTGATACTGAGTCAAAAGCCTTTTTACAGTCAAGAAAGATGCAATCTACCCATCCCTCTCTCTCCTGTCTTACTTCTGTTACCTTGTCATAAAACTCCAGTAGGTTTGTGACACAGGATTTTCCATCCCTAAATCCGTGCTGGTTATCGTTTATAAGTTTGTTGCGTTCCAGGTGCTCCACCACTCTCCTCCTGATAATCTTCTCCATGACTTTGCATACTATACACGTCAGTGACACTGGTCTGTACTTTAGTGCCTCAAGTCTGTCTCCTTTCTTAAAAATGGGGACTACATTTGCCGTCTTCCATACATCAGGTAATTGTCCCGTTTAAATGGGAGTGTTGAAAATTGTTGTTAGTGGCACACACAGCGCCTCTGCTCCCTCTCTAAGCACCCACGGAGAGATGTTGTCCAGTCTCAATGTCTTTGAGGTATCAAGTTCACTTAGCAGCTTCTTCACCTCCTTCTGGGTAATATTTCATCCAGCACTTGTTGGCATATTCCTTTTTGGTGTACCTCCCTGTTCTGTGTATGCGTGTGTATGTGTGTGTTCTCTCACCTAGTTGTGGTTGTAGGGGTCGAGTCACAGCTCCTGGCCCCTCTTCTGTGTGTGTGTGTTTGAGAAGGGGAGGGTCATTGTATGTACACTAGGCTACACCACTCCTCAAGGATTTTAAAATCATCTCTCACTCTGTTCCCATATACTAACGATTACTGTTATAATACTGGTGTATGTGAGATCTTTTAAAAAACATCCATAGGTACACTCAGCACTGCCCGTGTATTTAAAGTTAGTCACAGTTTATATTATTCTAAGCTGCTTTTCCACTTTTCTGAAGTGTTTTTAATTTTTATCTTTCTCTGTTCCTAATTATATATAATAACAGTTAGTACTATATTGCTTACTAGTGCACATGAGATCCTTAAAGACATCCACAGACACACTTACCACTGCCCATGTAGTTGAAAATTGGTACTAAATATTTAGTTATCTTAATGACTTATTAAATATTCTGTCAAGACTACTCCTAGTTATCTCCTGGTATTCAAATGTAGGGAGAGTAATTCTTTACATCCAGCTGGACGTAACGTTAAAAATAAAAGACAGCGACCATATTGCTCCCACATGTAGATGAGATTTTGGTATTTACAGTCACAAGCGTTGTTCATATCCTCGTGGTGTTTTCTGATAATGGCATACGATCTCTACTCTCTTCTTATCATATAATCCAGTTTTTGTCACTGACACAATTCCATCAATTCCCTTTATTCACAAATTTTCCTTAGTATTGTGGCCATAACATGGATCTTATGATACTAATTGTATTCACAGCTCACTTTTGACAACACCAACTGCCGGAGACTTCGTCTCTAATTTGTTTTATCTTTCCTTCTTTTCAAAATCACTCATTGACAACTTTAACACTGCATTACAGTCATCACTGACCAGATATTGACACTTATTTCTGATTATTGGTCACAACCTTGACCTATTGTATTAACTGTTTTTTGTGATAACTTGTGGCAACACCCTGCCTTCAGCCACCTGCTGACCCTCACTCAGGCTTCACGTGTGTCAACACTGCTGCCTGTAGCACTGACCAGCCACCTGCTGACCCTCACTCAGGCTTCACGTGTGTCACCACTGCTGCCTGTAGTACTGACCAGCCACCTGCTGACCCTCACTCAGGCTTCACTTGTGTCACCACTGCTGCCTGTAGCACTGACCAGCCACCTGCTGACCCTCACTCAGGCTTCACTTGTGTCACCACTGCTGCCTGTAGCACTGACCAGCCACCTGCTGACCCTCACTCAGGCTTCACTTGTGTCACCACTGCTGCCTGTAGTACTGACCAGCGATCTGCTGACCCTCACTCAGGCTTCACTTGTGTCAACACTGCTGCCTGTAGCACTGTCCAGCCACCTGCAGACCCTCACTCAGGCTTCACTTGTGTCAACACTGCTGCCTGTAGTACTGACCAGCCACCTGCTGACACTAACTCAGGCTTCACGTGTGTCAACACTGCTGCCTGTAGTACTGACCAGCCACCTGCTGACCCTCACTCAGGCTTCACGTGTGTCAACACTGCTGCCTGTAGCACTGACCAGCCACCTGCTGACCCTCACTCAGGCTTCACTTGTGTCAACACTGCTGCCTGTAGCACTGACCAGCCATCTGCTGACCCTCACTCAGGCTTCACTTGTGTCACCACTGCTGCCTGTAGCACTGACCAGCCACCTGCTGACCCTCACTCAGGCTTCACTTGTGTCACCACTGCTGCCTGTAGCACTGACCAGCCACCTGCTGACCCTCACTCAGGCTTCACTTGTGTCACCACTGCTGCCTGTAGTACTGACCAGCCACCTGCTGACCCTCACTCAGGCTTCACTTGTGTCAACACTGCTGCCTGTAGCACTGACCAGCCACCTGCAGACCCTCACTCAGGCTTCACTTGTGTCAACACTGCTGCCTGTAGTACTGACCAGCCACCTGCTGACACTCACTCAGGCTTCACGTGTGTCAACACTGCTGCCTGTAGTACTGACCAGCCACCTGCTGACCCTCACTCAGGCTTCACGTGTGTCAACACTGCTGCCTGTAGCACTGACCAGCCACCTGCTGACCCTCACTCAGGCTTCACTTGTGTCAACACTGCTGCCTGTAGCACTGACCAGCCACCTGCTGACCCTCACTCAGGCTTCACTTGTGTCACCACTGCTGGCTGTAGTACTGAAGAGCCACCTGCTGACCCTCACTCAGGCTTCACTTGTGTCACCACTGCTGCCTGTAGCACTGACCAGCCACCTGCTGACCCTTACTCAGGCTTCACTTGTGTCACTACTGCTGCCTGTAGCACTGACCAGCCACCTGCTGACCCTCACTCAGGCTTCACTTGTGTCACCACTGCTGCCTGTAGCACTGACCAGCCACCTGCTGACCCTCACTCAGGCTTCACTTGTGTCACCACTGCTGCCTGTAGCACTGACCAGCCACCTGCTGACCCTCACTCCGGCTTCACTTGTGTCACCACTGCTGCCTGTAGCACTGACCAGCCACCTGCTGACCCTCACTCAGGCTTCACTTGTGTCACCACTGCTGCCTGTAGCACTGACCAGCCACCTGCTGACCCTCACTCAGGCTTCACTTGTGTCACCACTGCTGCCTGTAGCACTGACCAGCCACCTGCTGACCCTCACTCAGGCTTCACTTGTGTCACCACTGCTGCCTGTAGCACTGACCAGCCACCTGCTGACCCTCACTCAGGCTTCACGTGTGTCAACACTGCTGCCTGTAGCACTGACCAGCCACCTGCTGACCCTCACTCAGGCTTCACGTGTGTCAACACTGCTGCCTGTAGCACTGACCAGCCACCTGCTGACCCTCACTCAGGCTTCACTTGTGTCACCACTGCTGCCTGTAGCACTCACCAGCCACCTGCTGACCCTCACTCAGGCTTCACGTGTGTCAACACTGCTGCCTGTAGTACTGACCAGCCACCTGCTGACCCTCACTCAGGCTTCACGTGTGTCAACACTGCTTCCTGTAGCACTCACCAGCCACCTGCTGACCCTCACTCTGGCTTCACGTGTGTCAACACTGCTGCCTGTAGCACTAACATTCTCCAGCTGCTCCCTCACTGAAGCTTCCAGTAAAAAAAACGACATTCAAATTAAAAAAAGAAAAAATTTTAGCTTTCAAAATCTTGAAAGCTATTTATACTCTTGTAGTTATGTTCACTGGCTCTTTCATGTACAATGACTGCTGACACTTTCCTCAGACTTCAACTTGAACGCTAAATGCTGGAAGCACTCTTTAAGGATACTTCCTCGTGTGTGTGTGTGTGTGTGTGTGTGTGTGTGTGTGTGTGTGTGTGTGTGCACGCGCGCGAGAGTGAGTGCATGTTTGTGTTAGTGTATTAGAATGTAAGAGTGTGAATATGTGTGTACATGTGTGTGTGTGTCTTGGATGATGGGGTTAGTGTCTGTTTTTATTTTTTGTACTCGTAGGTACGTACTCGTATAAATGTGGTAGCAAGGAAGAGTCTCTGGTTCTTTTCCCTGCATCTTCGCTAACTATTACTAGGTTCACTCTTCCCTAGCCTCGACTGCTCTAGTATACCTCTTTAATGGTGTGTAGAGATCCTGCCTCTACCATTCCATTATCCAGGTTGTACCACTTCCTGACCTCTCAGAGACTGAATAAATAAATCACAACAAATCTGACTAATGTGTCTTGAACTTCCATCTGTATCTTCGTGTGCCTGCTTCCCATCTCTTTTACCTATGACCTTGTGTACATTTTTATAATTTCTCCCCTAATCTTTCTCTCATCTAATGTCCTCATGTATGGCTCCCATAGTCTTTCTTCATAACTTTTACCACTTAACTCTGGGACTACTTTCAATAGATAAACCGCTGCCTTTTTTCCAGTTTCTTTACATGCGTGATTATGTTTAGTATCCTTACTAGTGTTGCATACTCCAATATGGGCCTAGCATATGATATATATTGTTTCATGAATGCCTCCTTGGTTGGGTTCTTTTAAGGTGTGATCTTCCAGTCACGTGTCTGTTGCAGCAGCGTCGATATGGAACAGATCTCTCCACTTGCGATTGCAGAGTTCAATTCTTGGCTCCTGGTATTATCTATTAATTTTCATCAGCTGGCGTTACTGGTACTTACTGCTCTGGAAATATGCTAGGTACTAGCAGCTTTTGCCCTCCTAGCCTGTATTTTGTTTTCGGTATTCTGCGCCTGTCACCAACCTTCATAACTTTGTCTTTGCTGTGGATAAATTGTAATGGCCACTTTTCATACGAGACATTTAGCCTGTTCAAGTTTACTGGTAGCCTGTTCTGGTCCTCAAGTGTTTTTAGTTTCCTCATTAGTTTCACTTCTACTAACAGGTAGATTCTATCTCCTCCGTCATGTCATATACGCTCCCAAGAAATAATACCAGTCACATTACTGATCGTTGTGCAACCTTTCTAGACGCAAGCGTCCATTCATATATTTCTCAGCCAATCACTTATGGTTTCCTACCTGTTAAATATACCTTCAACCATTATAGTGAATCCTGCCAGCTTCTTTAGATTTTGTCCAAGTCTATTCTGCAATTCTGTATCAAAAGTTTTCTTGCAAGCTGAAAATATGCAATCCACCTATCTTTCTATCTCGTTCTTCACATCTGTTACTTTGCCATAGAACTCTAATAGGATTATAAGACAGGATTTACCATCTCTAAAGCTGTATTCGTTTTTATTTATTAACCCTTTCCTATCAAGGTACAGCGCCCACTCAACATGCTTACGCTGTTTGCTATGCATATCAGTGATACAAGCCTCTAGTTTTAATTCTACCTATTTATCCAGTTTCTTAAATATTATAATTACATTTCCAGTCTCCCACACCTCTGTCAGAAGCCCTGTGTCGATTGATGTTTTGGAAACTCTGGCTAGTGGCTCATAGTTTTCCCACAACCTCTCTCAGTAAAATATAGTGATATCATCTCTCATATGGTTGCGTAGCCAATGTGACATGAATTATGGTTTTTTGATACAATATTATTCTAACGTTGATGCCAGCTCTCTCTTCTTACGAAGGCACGTTCGTTTCTGACTTTTCTGTCCACATCTTTGTTTGCCTAAGTGTTTTCTTTTTGCATTTTTTCCTAGGTAATGCAATTTTAGTTTTTGAATATCTGCATCTCTTGGTCATTCACAGGGCTCATTCTCTTCTTGCTATATGCTTAGCTCCTGGGTATAATTTTTTTCTCTTCATGACGGAACTTTCCAGTTACTTTTCCATCATTTAATGTCTTCCTTTCCAGTTCCCTTACCCACTGCACTTCATTGGGGAATTGCCTCTTTTGAATTTTTGTTTCAGACGTCCGTCTCATGCTTTCTCTCACTGTTTATTTCAACGAAGTATTCGATACACAAAACTAAGTGTTCTGTAACACCGAGATTCCACTCTTCTTTAATATCTCTGTTGTCAGAATCCTCAGGGTGAATAGAATGTCCAACCTGCTTTCACTTTCACTGTTTTCCTGACATGTTGGTACAAGAAGTTCTTCCTTACCACCTCCAGTATCTAAGCACACCAGATTTCTGGTCTCTTATGTATCTCACTTGGGCTGTTCTACCCATTTCTGCTACTGTGTTCACAATTCCCTTTTTGTTGTCATCGTATTCCTGTCTGTGTCTGACGCTGTTTAGTGGAGAGCTCACCTCACCTTGTCTGGGCCCGCAGCCTTTTCTTGGTCCAGGGATTTTAGGAAAAGATATACCTCATTCTGCCTTATTGTCACCACTGACAAATTTGACATATCTTGCAGCCAAGAAATGAGTTTCATTATTCCTTAGTAAATGTAATAGTATGTACAGCTTTTCTAGGAATGTGCCACAGTATCAGTATCGTCAGGTATCGTCCATTTTTACGTTATTAGTGAAGGGAAAAAAATGGTATCGTCCTGTTTTTACTATGAGCTAATAATTGCAAAATCAATACTATTATATTTATGACTCAAGAAGGACAGAAGTGTATCACTTGGCAATTCATGTGAGGTCTCATGTCCAGTATAGATGAAACACTCGGTGATACTGCCCTTTCAGGCCTACGGGTTAGGTTAGGTTAGGTAAGATTCGTCAGGAAACAGGTCAAGTGCTTCCTGACGCAGGTCCTAGTCATATGATGACCCGCCACTGAAGATTTTGGTCATCTAATCGAGGTCTTTCATTGGCTTACCCGTCCACCTCTTTAAAAATTAACATGGTCGTCATGGCGATGTTTTGTATGTCATGTCGCATTATTAACCACAACTTTTAAATAATGACAATTTATTATGGAACACACTTTGTTTCCGAAGAATTACAGTTTAACGTAACTTAGATTATGTGTTATATATATAGTCTCCCGTAAACAAGAATTAATCTATTCTGTTAACACTGTATTGTTAGAAAAAATACTATAGCTTGTGGCAACAATATATAGCTTAGCCTGAGAAAACTAAGTTCTTGGTTCTTTTCCAACATGATGGATTATTTCCTTCGCACCTATATGATTAATAATTTTCAATAATATAACAGGATGATAATTAATAATGACAGAAAAGAATTCCATTGACCTAATGACTTAATTAAAAGACTTTTTGCTTCGGAAACGTAATTTTATCCACAGTTGTCATCAATATATTAATTATACAAGTAAATATTTACGGGAAAGGAATATAGATATGAAATATATAAACATGAAAAAAAATCAGAACAACAGTAGAATTTGAATTATTTCAGGAATAATAAAACTGTATTACAAAAATAATAAAAGAATAACTCACCAACACTGAAACAAAAAAAAAGTTGAAAAGAACAGCTCAAAAATTAAAAAAAAAAAGCTGCTCTATGTAAACAAGAGAAAAAACGTTGTATGCCAAATAGTGATAACGAAGACAAGCGAGCTACCTTGTCGTTCCTATATCAGCAACAGTCACCAATTGTTCTCTATCTGTGTGCAGCTGAGGTGGAAGACGGGACGGGGGGAAGGGAAGGAATCTACCTTAGTCAGGTTTACCAATGTTTCCAAGTCCACCGTTGTTATTACAGCAGTTAGTGTACCAGGCGACATCAAGGACTAAAACGCACCAGCATAATCACAAATAATAGACAAACCTGTCACATAAATATATGAAAGTGGCAGAAGATATATCAAAGTTCTAGACATTGTCTCACCTCTCAGGCAAAGAACGTACTTATATTAATACTAGATGTATTTTGGTCGCTCCACGATCATTACTAAAATATCTTGTGACTCAACGCACAGCTGATAGTGCAAAGTGCATCATAATTGTTTAACGCAGACAAATATTTACAATAAAGTTATGAAACAAGTCAAAAGTGGCATTCACAACTCCTCATAAATTCAGAGGCGGCTCGTGTACAGGCACTGCGGAACCCCTGCACCCTCTATTTTCACTCAATATTATAGATAACATTCAATATAATGAGTCTTTTTTTCTTTAATTCTTTCTTTATACTTTTACATTATATAATCTTAAGCTTAATGTCAGTAGCCATCGCCTAGTACATGAAAAAATTACAGAAATCCTTGTGTGGAACTGTGCGCTTCACAGTTCCAGCGACTCGGTGTTTGGCTGTTGTGCGCATGCGCACATGTCCGAGATAAGACGCTGTACGCTAGGTAGAGAGAGCACTGTCGCTGACGCAGTGCCGACCCTGTTGTGTAAGTGTAAGGTAGTGTTTCTTTTTGACTCAGCGACGTGTGTTGTGCTTAAAAACCATGTAACATATTCTTGTATGTGATGAAGTGTAGAATTAAATGCTTATCATGCTTCCAGCTATTTTATTTAATTCATAGTTTTTTTTCGGTTCTTTTATTTCACAGAGAAAATTATTAATCTTTTCGCGCAAAGAAGAACAAGAAGAATGGATTTCATTTTTTAAATGAATGGATCAAACTTGAAATGTAACAATTTAGGTAAGTAAAAATTATTTTATTGTTTATGATTTTATCAAGCTTATGTATAAAATTTATTTTTATATGTTTGTTTCGTTTTACACAATATTAAAACAATGGCTAAAAATTTTCTGAAGCAGCACCTGTACTAATTTTAGCTACGAGCCGCCACTGATCATAATAAAACTAACGTATAAATTTCTTAAATATCAAACATAAATTACAATATACAATCCAACATCTAATTCAAACATTCAGACAGACCAAAGACACCAATATTCTAAATAATAAACTCCAAGCTTAATATGCATTACTTAATATGCGTTAATGAGGTAGTAATGCATATTAAGCTCCAAGCTTAATATGCATTAAGCATATTAAGCTCCAAGCTTAATATACTTTAATAAAATTTTCCAAATTTCGTCCATAACAATAAAGCAAATTGGGAACTACCCAGGCCAAAATCATTACAGCATTTAAGCAATTAAGTAAGCAAGTAAGCAAGTAAATAAGTAAAAGAATCATTTATATTTGAGCTTTAGATATATAAAATATTTATTACAAACGTTTCTAGTGCACACAGATGTTAAAGGTACTTAAAATGGCTATGTAGAGCTGAACCAGGAATGACCAGTGAAGTCAAACACTGGCTTTATTTCACTGAAGTCAGTTTAACAAAATACGCACAATAAAACTAACGTGGAATAATAATGTGTTTTGTATTAACTACACAGAACCCAACGAAATTTGAGCCAGAACAATTTAAAGTCAAGGTAGATATATTATTTGTCAGGAAACAGGACCAGTGTTTCGTGACTCGAGTCTTAGTCATATGATGACCCACAGCTGGAGCTTTTGGTCACCCGACCGAGGAGCTCAGCCATAAAGCTATCATTTCATAAGATGAATTAAGCATTAAAATTTGAAGCCTTTCACAATTGTTTGATTTTATTCAGAGAAAAGTGCTACAGTATTTGGGAACATATTGCACCTTTGTCACGGGAAACATACAGATCTGATCCAAGTAAAGTGAGACCAGAAGACCTCACCAACGTTGAAGGTTTGAAGTAGATCAGAAAATAAATTATACAGTAACTGATCTAATTCCAAGAATTTCAGGCTTTTTAACTGTTTTTAACTGCACTCACACTAAGAAAGTAAATAATCGTATAGCAGAGAGTCGCTGGACCACACATGTGAACCCGGATTTTGTTATTAACTTGTATAGCAAAGAATTAAGTAGTGATCAACAAGAAGCTCTAGACTTTGGATTAAGTTTCGATCCCACAACTAGAAACATTAATTATGTAGACCTAGCTAAGTCGTTTTGTATGTTTGAAAAACATGGTGACCTGACGCCTGATACGTTTAATATCAGCAAAGGGATGGTCAACGGTACCTTACTCCGCCCTGTGCTTCCCAACTGCTCTCTACGATTTATCAAAGCATACAAGGACCTCAGACCTTGCGTCTCACGAAAGCCGATAAATCTAACTCTTTAGTCATTTTAGATGAAATTGAATACTTCAGTAAGATGAACAATTTACTAAGGGTTAATGAAACGTAGAACCTTTAAGAACCCCTTCAAACAGGTCGACTCCCATTGCAATTAACGACTTAAAACGTTAATGAAGAGAAATGATGAATTAAATAAATGTCTGTCAGCCAGGGCGACAACTCTATTGTGCGTTTATAGATAAATTAAGACCCATTAACCAGGGAACCCAGCTCGTCCTATTATAAGCTCATTATGCGGCGCCGCATGCAACCTATGGTCGCAAAGACTTCTGATGCTCATATTAAAAATAATGTCTTTACAGTCTCCAGAAATTAAATGTATCACATGACTTTAATCTTGTGAGTCTTTATGTCACATCATTGTTTACTCGAGTCCGTCCCGGATTTGCTTAAGTATCTGGGAGACGAACTGGAAAAACTTCGCCATGCCCGACCCCACTAACATAATTAATGAACTTATTAAGCTCTGTGTGATGGACTGCAAGTTCGTATTTGAAGGTAAATACTATGCTCAAAAACAAGGCATTGCCGTGGGTAATCAGCTTAGTCCATTACTCAACAACATGCATATGGAATTCTATGAGACTAGATTCCTTAAAGATATCCTCTCTAGTAAAGCCAAGGGCTTCAGATAAGTAGACGACTTTTTTAATGCCTTCCTAGAGTCAATGATTTAGTAGCCTCAATTAAGTTTACAAGTAAGCATGAAGTAGACAACAAATTGTCTTTCCTAGATGTTCTGATCCACCGTGTTAACAAGAAATTTAAATTTGCAGCGTACAGGAAGTCAAGTAATGTGACGTCATACATTCACTATTATTCCAATCATGAATCTAGGGATAAAAGAAGTGTTTTTCTTACATTGTTCTTGAGAGCTTTATGTATGTAAAGCCCGGAATATTTTGATGGTGAAATTAATAAGATAACACTAATAATAATAATAATATCTTAATTTTCTACAAGAACATGTACAAGGTATACAGTCCTAGCTGACATCAATGATATACTACTATATAGAAAGCTGTTTGTTATGCAGAGCATTTCGGGCAAACTAGGTCAGTTTTGTCCTAAGATGCGACCCACACCAGTCGACTAACTCCCAGGTATCCATTTTACTGATAGGGAACATAGACTACCAGTGTAATGAAACACGCCTAATGTTTCTACCCTCTCCAGGAATCGAACCCGGACTTCGCCGTGTGAAGCGAAAGCTTTTGCCACCAGGCCACCGATGTTCAACATAGTCACTAAATTGAGATATCCTAGGGATTTAGTTGAGGTGTTGTTGGCGGCCAAGAAGACTTACTACATAACAGAACTTAGGGAAGTACCTTCCACGAAAAAAATACTGGTTTTGCCTTACAATGAGAATATGGCCAGCCTTCATGATGCATTAAAAAAGCTCAATATAAACATTATCGTCAAGAACATAGGAACAGTGAAGCGGAAGTTGATTAGGAATAAACCATCCAACATTGTTGGTGGTGTTTCAAAGGTCCCATACACACCATCACCATACTCTCTTTTGTACGTCGGGCAGACGGGTAAACCACTTGAAATCGGATTAGCCCAACATCAGTACTCGCTAAAGACAGTTCAGGAGTCAAATGCAATATTTAATCACGTTAGTACTTGCAATCATCCACTGGGGTGGGCAGCAACTGAGGTCACTGTACCCAATAGTTTCGTTGTGGAAAGGAACATAATTGAATCCTCTCTCATCAAATGTGATAGGAATGCCTTATATAATTCAAGCGATGGAATGTATAAACTTGACAGGTATTTAATACAGTCATTTGTGTACAATTTTAAGCAAGGATGGTATACAAAATCCCCTGATTGCTCATTATATAATGGGTCCTCGTGAGGATTTAGTGACGTTAGATCAGTGTTCTCCACTTCTGCACACCTCACACATTGGGAATCCCATCCATCTGGGTCACAGTACATAGAGAACACTATTAGGTTTAACATTCCCTTTGGTGGGTTTACAGAAGACTATGCCTGTTTAATTACTCTGGTTTTGTTTTAAGGGTAGACTATGATAGACTGTTCGACAAGTTTCGCCCATCAGAGACTGCGTTCTACCTTCAGTAGTGCCGTATATGAGGAGTTCCATAGTATAAGTAATCCGGCTTATGCACTGCATACGAGTACAGTTACATACGTTTATGTGATTACAACTTATATAATATCATGTACGAGGGGATTTCCTAGAATAGCCTAGGAAAGTCGGGTAGAGTGACTTATCGCCTCTGGGGTCCTAGTATTAAGACACAGTACAATTGTCATGGATCAGGACAGGTAAATATGCTGGTAGTTGGCAAATATTTTCTCTGCTGGTACTTTCTGGAATATTTGCTGACATATGATAGTATAGGTTGCCAACTAGTATATCTGATCCGTTTAATAGTGCAATGTTACATATAACTTGAGTTTGGGGAGTATTAAGCACTTAGGTATAATGATTCCATATGTTAATAGATCAGTTGATATCAATTAGATGAAGGATCTCAGAGGTTTACAAAAAGCAAGTTGTAGAATATTAAGGAAACTCAGTAGTCAACCCAAAACTGTATCTAATTGATATCAACTGATCTATATTCCCTGGATCTGTACTTCCTGGAACGAAGTAGAGAAAAAAACATCCTAATATACATATGGAAAATTCTAGAGGGATTAATCCCAAATCTGCGCCCAGAAAACTCTCTACGGAAACAGAAAATCAAGCAGACGGTGCAACATACCAGCAATGAAAAGCAGGGAAGTCAAGAGTACATAAGACAAAATACAATAAGTGTCCGGGGTCCAAGACTGTTTAACAGCTTCCTATCATACAAAAGGGGAATTACCAATAGACCCTTCGCTGTCTTCGAGAGAGAACTGGACTGATACCTAAAATCAGTGCCGGATCAGCCAGTCTGTGATTTGTATGATGGATTGCGTGCGACCAGCAGTAACAACATGGTTGATCAGGCTCTGATCCATAGGGAGGTTTGGACGAGGACTGAGCCGGAACGACCTCCATAAAGACTCCAAGTATACACATGTGACCAGTCACACCTGCCCTGAGCTTTAGAGAACATGAGGCTATAAGAGTCAGTCAGTGGCAGTGGGTTACCTCCAAACACTGCATAGTAGGCCAAAGATCCTCAAAGAAAATAATCCACTCTGCTTGGCTTCTTACGTCATCCTGGGTTAATAACCATCAAGGATTATCATTCAGTAGACTCTCTCTCATAACTATCAAGTAACTTGTCCGTCAGCACATTCAACGGCTGTGAACGAGCCCGTCAAGAGAAAGACAAAATATTTATGTTTTTTATGACACAATTACACAGGATTTGTGAAAAGACTTCAGACTTTAATTTGCAGTTAAAACACAGTAAAATAGACACAGCCCCAGTTACTTTCTGTAATCTCTTAACTATGTTAATTTTCATGAGTGCTTCTATGTGCCTTCGTCATTAACGTCTTCGTGTCTTATTGTCATTTGGATTGTATATTTCACATGTTGTAGTTTCATGAGAAGATTTTTTTTTGTTTATTGTCCCTTGTTGAAGGCTAAAATGTTCATCATTTTAAATATGCTTCTGTTGCAAAATAAAAATATTATCGAAAACAATATATGAATAATACATGAAGTCAGTTGAAACATGAAGTCATTATATATATATATATATATATATATATATATATATATATATATATATATATATATATATATATATATATAAATATATATATATATATATATATATATAAATATATATATATATATATATATATATATATATATATATATATATATATATATATATATATATATATATATATATATATATGTCGTGCTGATTATATATAATTCGTCAATTAGCAAGAACTCATTTATAATTGAGTGTTTCGTAAAATTTTCTCTTGTACGTTTTAAGCTATATATTTTTAATTTCTGTTAATTTAGAAATTAAAAATTTTGCACCAAAAGAACTTTAAAAAACTTACCTACCTTTATTATAACAAACGCAATTTAATTTAGCCTAATCCAACTAAATATATTTTAGATAAGTTTACAATAAACAATCACAATGAAATATATTTTTTTCATAATTTCAGAATGATTGTTGCGAAATTATTGCATACACAAACATTCCCTTGCATTATCCAGCAAGAAAAGCATTGCTATTTAAGCCAAAATCGTAAGTTTTACCCATTCGGCACGACATATGTATATATATATCAATGGAATGGAATAGTATGGAAGCTGAGTTCAATTTGGATAACAGGTAAGAGTAGAATGCGAACTTACGTGAAGAACGAGAGTGAATCTGAGGCAAAAAAGGATATTTATATGAAGAGTGTAATCGTAAATATAGAATGGAATTTTAATGAAGAGGGAAGTTGAGTGAACAGTGGGAACGCGAGTGAACAGTGGGAACGTGAGTGAACAGTGGGAACGTGAGTGAACAGTGGGAACGTGAGTGAACAGTGGGAACGTGAGTGAACGGTGTTAACGTGAGATAACAGTGGGCACTTGAGAGAAGAGTGGGAACGTGAGTGAACAGTGGGAACGTGAGAGAACAGTGGAAACGTGATTGAACAGTGGGAACGTGAGAGAACAGTGGAAACGTGAGTGAACAGTGGGAACGTGAGAGAACAGTGGGAACGTGAGTGAACAGTGGGAACGTGAGAGAACAGTGGAAAAGTGAGTGAACAGTGGGAACGTGAGAGAACAGTGGGAACGTGAGTGAACAGTGGGAACGTGAGTGAACAGTGGGAACGTGTGTGAACGGTGTTAACGTGAGATAACAGTGGGAACTTGAGATAAGAGTGGGAACGTGAGTGAACAGTGGGAACGTGAGTGAACGGTGTTAACGTGAGATAACAGTGGGAACTTGAGAGAAGAGTGGGAACGTGAGAGAACAGTGGGAACGTGAGAAAACAGTGGGAACGTGAGTGAACAGTGGGAACGTGAGAGAACAGTGGGAACGTGAAGTAAGTGATCGAACACTGAAGTAAGTGACCGAGCACTGAAGGGACCGAGCACTGAAGTAAGTGACCGAGCACTGAAGTAAGTGACCGAGCACTGAAGTAAGTGACCGAGCACTGAAGTAAGTGACCAAACACTGAAGTAAGTGACCGAGCACTGAAGTAAGTGACCGAACACTGAAGTAAGTGACCGAGCACTGAAGTAAGTGACTGAGCACTAAAGTAAGTGACCGAGCACTGAAGTAAGTGACTGAGCACTGAAGTAAGTGACCGAGCACTGAAGTAAGTGACTGAGCACTGAAGTAAGTGACCGAGCACTGAAGTAAGTGACCGAACACTAGAGTAAGTGACCGAACACTGGAGTAAGTGACCGAGCACTGAATTAAGTGACAAAACACTGAAGTAAGTGACCGAGCACTGAAGTAAGTGACCGAACACTGAAGTTAGTGACCGAGCACTGAAGTAAGTGACCGAGCACTGAAGTAAGTGACTGAGCACTGAAGTAAGTGACCGAGCACTGGAGTAAGTGACCAAGCACTGAAGTAAGTGACTGAGCACTGAAGTAAGTGACCGAGCACTGGAGTAAGTGACCAAGCACTGAAGTAAGTGACTGAACACTGGAGTAAGTGACCGAGCACTGGAGTAAGTGACCGAGCACTGGAGTAAGTGACCAAGCACTGAAGTAAGTGACTGAGCACTGGAGTAAGTGACCCATCACTAGAGTAAGTGACCCAGCACTATAGTAAGTGACCCAGCACTAGAGTAAGTGACCCAGCACTAGAGTAAATGACCCAGCACTAGAGTAAGTGACCCAGCACTATAGTAAGTGACCCAGCACTAGAGTAAGTGACCCAGCACTAGAGTAAGTGATCCAGCAATAGAGTAAGTGATCCAGCACTAGAGTAAGTGACCCAGGACTGGAGTAAGTGACCAAGCACTAAAGTGACCCAGCACTAGAGTAAGTGACCAAGCACTGGAATATGTGACCCAGCACTAGAGTAAGTGACCCAGCACTAGATTAATTGACCCAGCACTGAAGTGACCCAACACTGAAGTGACCCAGCACTAGAGTAACTGACCCAGCACTGGAGTAAGTGACCAAGCACTAGAAGAAGTGACCCAACAATGGAGTAAGTGACCCAGCACTGGAGTAAGTGACCCAGCACTAGAGTAAGTGACCTAGCACTGGAGTAAGCGACCCAGCACTGGAGTAAGTGACCCAGCACTACAGTAAGTGACCCAGCACTGGAGTAAGTGACCCAGCATTAGAGTTAGTGACCCAGCACTAGAGTAAGTGACCCAACACTGGAGTAAGTGACCCAGCACTAAAGTAAGTGACCCAGCACTGGAGTAAGTGACCCAGCACTAGAGTGAGTGACCCAGTACTAAAGTGACCCAGCACTGGAGTAAGTGACCCAGCACTAGAGTAAGTGATCCAGCACTTGAGTGAGTAACCGAGCACTAGAGTAAGTGACCCAGCACTAGAGTAAGTGACCCAGCACTAGAGTAAGTGACCTAGAACTGGAGTAAGCGACCCAGCACTGGAGTAAGTGAACCAGCACTACAGTAAGTGACCCAGCACTGGAGTAAGTGACCCAGCATTAGAGTAAGTGACCCAGTACTAAAGTGACTCAGTACTAAAGTGACCCAGCACTAGAGTAAGTGACTTAGTACTAAAGTGACCCAGCACTGGAATAAGTGACCCAGCACCAGAGTAAGTGCCCCAGCACTAGAGTAAGTGACCCAGCACTGGAATAAGTGCCCCAGCACTAGAGTAAGTGACCCAGCACTGGAATAAGTGCCCCAGCACTAGAGTAAGTGACCCAGCACTGGAGTTAATGAGAGTGCACTGAGTCAGGTAAAGCTGGTGTGAGTAAGGTGAGAGCAAGCCTGGTGTGAGTCAGTGGTGTGAAGGTGAGTGAAGCTGCTCTGGTCTTGCAGTGTCAGCTGTTAATGTCAGCTGTGCAGGTGAGAACAATATCACTTCGTGGCAACTGGAATCTAACTTCCTCCTTGAAGAAGAGATAATCATACAAAAGTCCTCAATAACAACTTTGCTAGTTCCATTATTTCATAATAATTTCTTGAAAACTTATATTTCATATGCATTATTAACTCCTTATCTCCGTTCCTCCTTAGAGTTTCGTATGCCTGTCATGGTAGCTTTATCACTATCATGTTTACCTTATAGCTTAATATGCTCTTGTAATGTATGCACATTATGCAATTAGCTCTCGCCTCGATACTTCTGCCTTTCATCATTCACATTTTTCTCCATCATAATGAAACTCACCTTATGAAGAGCAGTTCTCCCCCAAGGCTAGCACATTACTGCATTATACATAGTAATATGAGAGCTGTTATTATGTGCCTTTGATGTAACAATGTATTAGGTAAATTTATTATCTTAAATTTATTATTATAAAACTTATAAAGTCTACGTTAATTTTTCTTAATGAACTGTTACAAATTCTACTGTTTCCCAAATAAAATTTTAGTGTTCCTTGTTAATACAATGTGTCACTGGAAAAGTCTTGCTCCTGTGGAATGAGAGTGAAAAAAATACTTGCCCAAAGTCTCTGAAAAGTAAGTAATAGGAGACCGATTTTTATTTCGCTCATTTTCTCGTTACATTTCTCTTTTGTTTATTATGTAGCTTTCATATTTATTATGAAATACATGTTTTCATCTAATTTTTGAGTAATCTCAATGGAAAATGATTACGAAACATTAATCCTTCGGAGTGTACTCTGTCTGGTACACATATTGAGCATAATGCTTGTAGAGAGATCAGGATAAGTAACATTGATGCTTACCATACTTTTTATCCCCATTGCTATTCCTGTTTAAATGGATGTTCTGCATCCATTGCCAGGCACAACCTGAGAACAACTCTCTTCTAATTGGAAAATTGTATTCCCTGGATGAATCAGCCTGGATGAATCAGTGGAGTAAACATCACATCCAGTTAGATTAGTCAGACTGGAGATACGTACTGTACAACTACTTAGACTGACTGCCAGCCTTCTTATTCTCCATAGCACAAGCTAGTGAAGGAATTTCTACCAGAATATATCTGTAATTGAACGGGGGTGGATGGCTCCTATGTACTAGTAGCACTAGAGTGTGGGATACCCTTTCAGCTGAATCAAAAACAATGTAGTTGGGACAGCTCAATCGTGGAAACTATTTCTGCAGCCATGTTAGAGGGTGAAAGGAAGGAAACACACTTCTTAGCAGTGAGTGTACTTCACTATGATGGTTTTCTCCTAACAATTTGCATCTTAGTGACTGAAACTCGTTCTGACCCATACACCCTTTCATTACAGTCCTATCTACCTTGCTTTCTCTATCCTTAATGAATAGAAAAGTATTTGCGACAAAGCTGTAGCTGACCAGTATGATCTGCATAGTCCGAGTTGTTCAAATTCCACAGACTGGCACGTTACACAGAATGAACTCATGTGGATCAAGAGAAGCCCCGGTACAGACCATTACCCAGCCGAAAGAGAACCTCGATTTACTGGTATATTTATTATCTCCAACAAGCCTGACAGCCACCCGAATGAGTTCACATTATATCCTGGTAAACGATAAGTAATGTTGGGCTATATTTGTGCATTTACCCTGGCCGAAAGCTACATGTCATTTACTAATGGTCAGTTAGGTGCTTTTGCTGGTTATAATTAGGAACACATGATAAACTAGAACTGTGAACAGACCCACCAGTACTAATAGGGTCAGAGACAATCGACCACTAGATAAGGAATGCCATGGGTTTTTCAGAGCATCTTCGTCAAAGTGCTGCCTCCATTCTCTGTTAACTCCTCAGTTTGGAGATCCAGAGTTGCAATGAATACCGTATACAGGGTTTCAGACTGGCATCTGAGTAGCTCGTTGAACTACATAAATTAAAATACATATGAATAACTAAAGAAAGTGTAAAGAACACTTTCAAGTGTCAAAAATAACCCACATGTAGAGAAACTCAGAAAATAAATTGATCTCTATATTTCAACCCCTTTTTGGGGACTTAATCAGCTGAAGTAAACCCTAGGAGGAGGGGAAGGGTTCGAAACATACAGATAAGTTAATATATATATATATATATATATATATATATATATATATATATATATATATATATATATATATATATATATATATATATTGTGTTATATACAAGTAAATGATTTACACTAGGGGCTGTGTCTGAGGTAAGACTTTCCTTCCACATTTAATTTTTCATTATAATAGCGATAGGATCCCCACCTCCATCTAGATTCCTAAAATCAGGACTCCGACGGCTCCCTTATTTATCATTTCTCAGAAAATTATCAATAGATGCTGATGAGGAAGACAAGTGCAACATTTGGGTAACTTTAGCGCTGATTGGAACGTTTCGTCTACACAATAGGCTTCTTCAGTCATATACAGAGGCAGCAGAAGGAGTAGTGAAGAGAAGATTATGTGATGTACTAGTGGTCCTTGCCTCCTGCTACGTCATCGAGGCCTTCACACCTCACCTTCGACAGATGGTAAGATTCTATTATCACGCTTTTGCTTTACATTGTTCCAGACTATGGAATTGAACACTTTTCCAGGCTGAGGGACTGACCTTCTCAAAATCTTTTTCTCCAAGACTGATAGACTGATTGCATCATCTTAACTTCGCTACAACATCTGCTGTCTCTGAATTTGACTGAAGAGGCCTACTGTGTAAGCGAAACGATTCAATCAATAATATAGATACCCAGTTGAAGATTGAGACACTTATGCAACATATGGAAATCTTTATTAAGGAAATGTTTCCCCACACAGTGGCTTCATCAGTCCAATACAAAGCAAAAAGGTGTAAGGGGAGAAGGAGTTTGAGGTAATCAGTCCCTCGGCCTGGAGTCGATGTGTTCAGTCCATCAATCTTGTAGAAAGTACAACATAGGGCCGTAGAAGTGGCTTATATACTGTAGTCCATAAATAACAAAAAAGGCACAATACCGTGACTGGAACAATACACACACAACCCGCACATATAAAAGAGAGGAGCTTACGACGACGTTTCGGCCCGACTTGGACCATTTACAAAGTCACACTAACACACAGAGACAGAGGAAGGGTATTTATAGGCAGGCGGACAGGGGAGGGTACAAGAGAGTGGGGAAATGTAGGAGTAGTGGTAGTAGTGGTAGTAGTAAAGGTAGTAGTAAAGGTAGTAGAGTAGACAGTCATATGGGAAGGAGCACTGCAATGGGCTAGCGGCCGCAAGGGTGGTACGAGAGGAAGAAAAGCGAAAAAGAAGGAAAATACAAGGCAAAAGAAAGAACAGAAAAAGGAAACCCAAGGAGAAAAAAGGAGAAGGGGAAGATAAGAAGGGAAGAACACCCGTGACTTAACCTGATTCCTTCCCTTTCTTATCTTCCCCTTCTCCTTTTTCTCCTTGGGTTTCCTTTTTCTGTTCTTTCTTTTGCCTTGTATTTTCCTTCTTTTTCGCTTTTCTTCCTCTCGTACCACCTTGCGGGCCGCTAGCCTCATTGCAGTGCTCCTTCCCATATGACTGTCTACTCTACTCCTTTACTACTACCTTACTACTACCACTACTACCACTACTCCTACATTTCCCACTCTCTGTACCCTCCTGTCCGCCTGCCTATAAATACCCTTCCTCTGTCTCTGTGTTAGTGTGACTTTGTAAATGGTCCAAGTCGGGCCGAAACGTCGTCGTAAGCTCCTCTCTTTTATATGTGCGGGTTGTGTGTGTATATACTGTAGTCAGATGAGGCGAAGCAGGAGGAGGCGGGGTCATTGTGGTACCATCCACTAGTCGAAGTTGGTCTTCGTCCAAAGGTTGGACAAGTGTCTCAATCTTAAACTCGTCGGTCTTCAAAACCATTTAACATATATACGCAGTTGTTGCACATGTGTCTTACTCTTCAACTCAGTACATGGTTACCTTCCTCCCTTGTTCAGACATCGACCATAACATAGGTGTCATTTTTTTTCCATTTTTGGTAGCATCTTGGTTCATTATATAAGTTACATCCTTGTTTCCTTCTTGCCGCTCCGTGTTGCTTCTACCCAAGAACATATTTATTATATACAAAAAAAATCAAAATTGTAATTAACATCAAGTAAGAATGCATTACTAAAATTAATGCGATACCAAACAAGAGCATCAGAGATATGCTAACAGCAAGCTAGTTCAGTATGGGAACATCAGCTGGTGGTTAGTGTGAAGTATTCCCAGCATAAGAAAATACTAGATATGAGAATAAAATCTAAATTTTTAAAGGGGTGACCCGGTAGGTCTCGATCAGATGACCAAAAGTTCCCGAGGCGGGTCAACACATGACAGAGTCGCGTCAGGAAACACTTGTCCTGTCTCCTGAGAATCTTACCAAACGTAGCGTAACAAAGATCAAGTGATAGTTGGAGTGTTTTCAGCATGAAAACATTTAGGTAAAATTACCTATATGTTCACTGTGTCCCATTTTCAGAAATTATCAAGTACATACATTTTTGTTGATACGTTGAAACTCTTGCTACCTCCTCGTGCATTTTATTATCATGTTTCACCATTCTGTGAAAAAAGAAAATTGTGTAGTATTTACGACCTCAGGTGTATTATGGCCTGAAGATTGGGACACTTAAGCAACATATGGGAATCTTTATTAAGGAAACGTTTCGCCACACAGTGGCTTCATCAGTCCAATACAAAGTAGAAAGGGGTAAGGAGAGGAGGAGTTTGAGGTAATCAGTCCCTCAGCCTGGAGTCGATGTGTTCAGTCCATCACACTTGTAGAAAGTACAGCATAGGGCCGTAGAAGTGACTTATATACTGTAGTCAGGTGAGTGGAAGCAGGAGGAGGCGGGGTCACAGTGGAACCATCCACTAGTGTAAGTAGGTCTTCGTTAAAAGGTTGGAAAAGTGTTGAAGAATTCCTTGAATCAAGTTCCCATGATGTTGCAGTGTCTGACAGATGTGATAAATGGTTTTCAAAACCGACAAGTTGAAGACTGAGACACTTATGCAACATATGGGAATCTTTATTAAGGAAACGTTTCGCCACACAGTGGCTTTTTACCTGGTCGTAATGGGATCAAAGTGGAGCAAATCAAAACTCAGCAATAGTATATGACTTATTTTCCTTCAAATATGAAGAAGCTGGTAATTATAATTATGTACACTATGTACAATACGTACAGTATTGTAATATTCTGTACAACACAATGAACAAGGAAGCAAAAGCAAAAGCCAGAGTATGCACCGTGTTCGACCAGCAGCCCAGACAAGTCTGTCAATATGCGTGTCACAAGTGAACCACATTACGTCACAGCTTTGGCGGACTTGTCTGTGATTGGACAATGAACCGAGGTATTGATATAACGATGGATACCCTACTGAACGTTAAATCCTTAGTACCTGGTTCGCTGGTTGGGAGGCAGCCTATATGGGAGTGTGACATACACCGAATAAAATGTAACATCCTCGTAGCATGCCACATGTAGCAACAGTAGAAATGTAGAAAAAAAAACGTTTATAGCTGCATAATGTAATTAGAAACAGTTCCTGTGTGCCAACTGTGCATGAGGACCACTTGTACCTATGTAGGAACAGTACCCGTTTAGCAACTGTTGTACCTGTATACCAACAGTATCTGTGTACCAATAGTTCTGTGAAAATGGTACCAATATTAGAATTGTACTTGTATCCCAACAGTACCAGTACAGGAACAGCAACTTGAAGCTGTACCACTGTAGTAACGGTCAACTGCTGCAACAGTTCACATGAAGCAACAGTACCAGTGCAAAAACAATACCAATCTTACAACTGTATATATATATTTAGCAATAGTAACTGTTTAGTCACAGTGAAATTGCTACAGAAGAAATTATTTAGCAAAAATATGTACTTAGCAAGGGTATACTTATTTAGTAACATTCAGTTAGCTACAACAAGACCGGTTTATAAAACTGTGAGTTTTATTGAATGCCAAAGAACCCATAACCCGTGTGACATAAAATGTGTATGCGAAAAAGAATAATAAGCGTTATTTGGTTTAATTAATAGATCACCTCTGCCAAGGATACGAGTCTTCCATCGCCAACACTCAGAACCTGCATGATCAATCTAACTTTCTGACACGATTACCATGTTTGTGCCAAAAAAGTTGTAAGGGATCACAAACACAGATGTCGTGTCATGATCAGTCGAAAACATTGATAAGATTACCAAGTTTGTGCCACAAAGTATCCCAGCGGATCAATATTCATACAAGCATGAAGGAGATGGTGTAATTGTAAGTCAAATTCTTTGAAATAAATGAGCAACATTATTTCCCTGGGAACATAAAAAAACACAGTTATTAAGGTTGTGTCATTGGTTGATAGACTTTCAGACCAAAACACTTGTAAAAACTTCTGATGAAGATGCTGAATTTAATGGGTGTGAGAGGATGCTTAAGAAAAGCATTCTTGTGATGTTTCAATCAAAGTAATGTATTAGTTTTCATGTGGATATTTGTGCATATATGCCGGCCTTTACGTGTGCTTGCACGAGGGTGTGTGTGCATGAGCGTGAATGTATGTTTGCAAGAGTACATAAACATGTGAATATTTATACTCTGATGTATGTGTCAAAAGATCATTTTTATGTGCTCATTCATTTTGAATATATATATATATATATATATATATATATATATATATATTTTTTTTTATTAACACATCGGCCGATTCCCACCAAGGCAGGGTGGCCCGAAAAAGAAAAACTTTCATCATCATTCACTCCATCACTGTCTTGCCAGAAGGGTGCTTTACACTACAGTTGTAAAACTGCAACATTAACACCCCTCCTTCAGAGTGCCGGCACTGTACTTCCCATCTCCAGAACTCAAGTCCGGCCTGCCGGTTTCCCTGAATCCCTTCATAAATGTTACTTTGCTCACACTCCAACAGCACGTCAAGTATTAAAAACCATATGCCTCCATTCACTCCTATCAAATACGCTCACACATGCTTGCTGAAGTCCAAGCCCCTCGCACACAAAACTTCCTTTACCCCTCCCTCCAACCTTTCCTAGGCCGACCCCTACCCCGCCTTCCTCCACTACAGATTTATACACTCTCGAAGTAACTCTGTCTCGTTCCATTCTCTCTACATGTCCAAACCACCTCAACAACCCCTCCTCAGCTCTCTGAACAATCGTTTTGGTAATCCCGCACCTCCTCCTAATTTCCAAACTCCGAATTCTCTGCATTATATTCACACCACACATTGACCTCAGACATGACATCTCCACTGCCTCCAGCCTTCTCCTCGTTGCAACATTCATCACCCATGCTTCACACCCATATAAGAGCGTTGGTATAACTATACTCTCATACATTCCCTTTTACTTCCATGGACAAGGTTCTTTGTCTCCACAGACTCCGAAGTGCTCCACTCACCCTTTTCCCCTCATCATTCTATGATTCACCTCATCCTTCATAGACCCATCCGCCGACATGTCCACTCCCAAATATCTGAATACATTCACCTCCTCCATACTCTCTCCCTCCAATCTGATATCAATCTTTCGTCACCTATTCTTTTTGTTATCCTCATCACCTTACTCTTTCCTATATTCACTTTCAATTTTCTTCTTTTACACACCCTACCAAATTCATCCACCAACCTCTGCAGCTTCTCTTCAGAATCTCCCAAAAGCACAGTGTCATCAGCAAAAAGCAACTGTGACAACTCCCACTTTGTATTTGCTTCTTTATCTTTTAGCCCAACACCTCTTGCCAAGACCCTCGCATTCACTTCTCTTACAACCCCATCTATAAATATATTGAACAACCACGGTGACATCACACATCCTTGTCTAAGGCCCACTTTTACTGGGAAATAGTCCCTTCCCTCCTACACACTCTAACCTGAGCCTCACTATCCTCATAAAAACTCTTCACTGCTTTCAGTAACCTTCCTCCTATTCCATACACCTGCAACATCTGCCACATTGCCCCCTATCTACCCTATCATACGCCTTTTCCAAATCCATAAATGCCACAAAACATCTTTACCCTTATCCAAATACTGTTCACCTATATGTTTCACTGTAAACACTTGGTCTACACACCCCCTACCTTTCCTAAAGCCCCTTGTTCATCTGCTATCCTGCTTTCTGTTTTACTCTTAATTCTTTCAATAATAACTCTACCATACACTTTACCAGGTACACTCAACAGACTTATTCCCCTATAATTTTTGCACTCTCTTTTGTCCCCTTTGCCTTTATACAAAGGAACAATACACGCTCTCTGCCAATCCCTAGGTACCTTACCCTCTTCCATACATTTATTAAATAATAGCACCAACCACTCCAAAATTATATCCCCACCTGCTTTTAACATTTCTATCTTTATCCCATCAATCCCAGCTGCCTTACCCCTTTCATTCTACCCACTGCCTCACGAACTTCCCTACACCCACAACTGGCTCTTCCACACTCCTACAAGATGTTATTCCTCCTGCCCTACACACGAAATCACAGCTTCCTGTCTTCATCAACATTTAACAAATCCTCAAAATATTCTCTCCATCTTCCCGATACCTCTAACTCTCCATTTAATAACTCTCCTCTCCTATTTTTAACTGTCAAATCCATTTGTTCTCTAGGCTTCCTCAACTTATTAATCTCATTCCAAAACTTTTCTTATTTTCAACAAAATTTGCTGATAACATCTCACCCACTCTCTCATCTGCTCTCTTTTTACATTGCTTCACCACTCTTTTAACCTCTCTTTTCTCTCCATATACTCTTCCCTCCTTGCATCACTTCTACTTTGTAAAAACCTCTCATATGCTAACTTTTTCTCCCTTACTACTCTCTTTACATCATCATTCCACCAATCGCTCCTCTTCCCTCCTGCACCCACTCGCCTGTAACCACAAACTTCTGCTGAACACTCTAACACTACATTTTTAAATCTACCCCATACATTTTCGACCCCATTGCCTACACTCTCACTAGCCCATCTATCCTCCAATAGTTGTTTATATCTTACCCTAACTGCCTCCTCTTTTAGTTTATAAACCTTCACCTCTCTTTTACTTACTGATTCTATTTTCCTTGTATCCCATCTACCTTTTACTCCCACTGTAGCTATAACTAAAAAGTGATCTGATATATCTGTAGCCCTCTATAAACATGTACATCCTGAAGTCTACTCAACAGTCTTTTATCTACCAATACATAGTCCAACAAACTACTGTCATTACGCCCTACATCATATCTTGTATACTTATTTATCCTCTTTTCTTAAAATATGTATTACCTATAACTAAACCCCTTTCTATACAAAGTTCAATCAAAGGGCTCCCATTATCATTTACACCTGGCACCCCAAACTTACCTACTACACCCTCTCTGCATGTTTCTCCCACTTTAGCATTTAGGTCCCCTACCACAATTACTCTCTCATTTGGTTCAAAAGTTCCTATACATTCGCTTAACATCTCCCAAAATCTCTCTCTCTCCTCTACACTCCTCTCTTCTCCAGGTGCATACACGCTTATTATGACCCACTTTTCGCATCCGACCCTTATTTTAATCCACATAATCCTTGAATTTACACATTTATATTCCCTCTTTTCCTTCCATAACTGATCCTTCAACATTATTGCTACCTTCCTTAGCTCTAACTCTCTCAGATACTCCTGACTTAATCCCATTTATTTCTCCCCACTGAAACTCGCCTACCCCCTTCAGCTTTGTTTCGCTTAGGGCCAGGACATCCAACTTCTTTTCATTCATAACATCGGCAATCATCTCTTTCTTATCATCCGCACTACATCCACGCACATTCAGACAACCCAATTTTATAAAGTTTTTCTTCTTCTCGTTTTTAGTAGATTTGTACAGGAGAAGGGGTTACTAGCCCATTGCCCCCGGCATCTTAGTCGCCTCATACGACACGCATGGCTTACGAAGGAAAGATTCTTTTCCACTTCCCCATGGACAATAGATAAAATAAAAAGAACAAGAGCTATTTAGAAAAAGAAGAAAAACCTAGATGTGTGTATGTATATATATGCATGTGTATGCCAGTGTAGTGTGACCTAAAGTGTAAGTAGAAGTAGCTAGATATACCTGTTATCCAGCGTGTTTATGAGACAGAAAAAAGACACCAGCAATCCTACCATCATGTAAAACAGTTTTAGGTTTCTGTTTCACAGTCACCTGGCAGGACGGTAGTACCTCCCTGGGTGGTTGCTGTCTACCAACCTACTACCTATATTTTAGATATATGTATATATATATATATATATATATATATATATATATATATATATATATATATATATGTCGTGCCGATTAGGTAAAACTTGCGATTTTGGCTTAAATAACAACGCTCACCTTGCCATATAAGACAAGTGAAAATTTGTGTATGCAATAATTTCGCCAAAATCATTCTGAACATAACGAAAAAAATATATTTCATTGTGTTTGTTTATTATTAAATTAATGTTAACGTATCTAAAATATATTAAGTTGGGTTAGGCTAAATTAAATTGCGCTTGTTGTAATAAGGTTAGGTAGGTTTTCAAAGTTTCTCTTGGTACAAAATTATAAATTCTTACATTAACATAAATGAAAAAATTATATCTTTAAACGTATAAGAGAAAATTTTAGAAAGGTCTTAATTTTAGATGAGTTCTTGCTAATTGACCAGTTTTACCTAATCGGCACGACATATATATATATATATATATATATATATATATATATATATATATATATATATATATATATATATATATAAAGACAGAGAAAGATCGCAGTCAGCAGGACTCGATACTGCTAATGGGGACAGTCAAGATTCCCAGGCTTGTGAGGTCAGAACATACAGGAGGAGATTGAAGTAGCTTGAATCCATGCTTGAGGCTCACTGTCGTGCCCGGGCTGGGAAAGAAACATGGGTTGTGAACCAGGCTACCCAGCTTATGTGGCATTCGTGGCTGAGTGGATAAGAGCTTCCTGGGAATCTTGGTAAATTTAAGACAGATAAGAATAATTATGAGGGCTTCATTTTGCATTAATTCCAAGGGTCGGAGGGAACTTTCCCTAGTTAATATCAACATAGGCGCAACATTAGGAACCTAATATAGGCTATGTACATTGTGAGTGAAAAGTTCAATAGATAGGAGTAGTGAAAGTGTGAATGTATGGTGATGGTAGTTTGCTGGGCAGTCTGCTTGTTAAGGTAGGGTGAGTGTCTAGCTCCAGCTGTTTCCCCCCCACCCCCCACCTTTTACACCCTGTGGGAGGTGAAGTGGGCGTCATCATATCTTGTGGAAATCTTCGTCTGTTTAAGTCACGTCCAGCTGTGACCTCCCTCACTCAACAACAACGGCTTTGAGTTCCAAGAATCATTAAAAGCTCTGTGTCAAGAACATAGGCACGACAACATTCTACACCCAACATCTGTATATAAATTAGCTTTAAATCGCGTATTTATATATTTCATTTTTCTTCAAATAGGATTAATTTCATGTTTAATTTTTTTTTTTTTTTTTTTTTTCAACAAGTCGGCCGTCTCCCACCGAGGCAGGGTGACCCAAAAAGAAAGAAAATCCCCAAAAAGAAAATACTTTCATCATCATTCAACACTTTCACCACACTCATACATAATCACTGTCTTTGCAGAGGAGCTCAGATACGACAGCTGAGAAAAGTCCCTCCCAGCTGTCATTATCTCAGACCCCTCCTTTAAAGTGCAGGCATTGTACTTCCCATTTCCAGGACTCAAGTCCAACTAAATCAATTAACTGGTTTCCCTGAATCCCTTCACAAAATGTTACCCTGCTCACACTCCAACAGATCGTCATGTCCCAAAAACCATTCGTCTCCATTCACTCCTATCTAACACGTTCACACATGCTTGCTGGAAGTCCAAGCCCCTCGCCCACAAAACCTCCTTTACCCCTTCCCTCCAACCTTTTCTAGGACGACCCCTACCCCGCCTTCCTTCCCCTACAGATTTATACGCTCTCCAAGTCATTCTACTTTGATCCATTCTCTCTAAATGACCAAACCACCTCAACAACCCCTCTTCAGCCCTCTGACAAATACTTTTAGTAACTCCACACCTTCTCCTAATTTCCACATTCCGAATTTTCTGCATAATATTTACACCACACATTGCCCTTAGACAGGACATCTCCACTGCCTCCAGCCTCCTCCTCGCTGCAGCATTTGCAACCCATGCTTCACACCCATATAAGAGTGTTGGTACCACTATACTTTCGTACATTCCCTTCTTTGCCTCCATGGATAACGTTTTTGTCTCCACAGATACCTCAATGCACCACTCACCTTTTTTCCTTCATCAATTCTATGGTTAACCTCATCCTTCATAAACCCATCCGCTGACACGTCAACTCCCAAATATTTGAAAACATTTACTTCTTCCATAATCCCTCTCTCCAATGTGATATCCAATTTTCTTTATTTAAATCGTTTGATACCCTCATCACCTTACTCTTATCTATGTTCACTTTTAACTTTCTACCTTTACACACTCTCCCAAACTCGTCCACTAACCTTTGCAACTTTTCTTTAGAATCTCCCATAAGCACAGTATCATCAGCAAAAAGTAACTGTGTCAACTCCCATTTTGCATTTAATTCTCCATAATTTAATCCCACCCCTCTCCCCAACACCCTAGCATTTACTTCTTTTACAACCCCATCTATAAATATATTAAACAACCATGGTGACATTACACATCCCTGTCTAAGACCTACTTTTACCGGGAAGTAATCTCCCTCTCTCCTACACACCCTAACCTGAGCCTCACTATCCTCATAAAAACTCTTTACAGCCTTCAGTAACTTACTACCTATTCCATACACTTGCAACATTTGCCACATTGCTCCCCTATCCACTCTATCATATGCCTTTTCTAAATCCATAAATGCAATAAAACTTTCTACCTTTATCTAAATACTGTTCACATATATGCTTCACTGTAAACACTTGATCTACACATCCCCTACCCACTCTAAAGCCTCCTTGCTCATCTGCCATCCTACTCTCTGTCTTACCTCTAATTCTTTCAATAATAACCCTGCCATACACTTTACCTGGTATACTCAGTAAACTTATTCCCCTATAATTTTACACTCTCTTTATCCCCTTCCCTTTATATAAAGGAACTATACATGCTCGCTGCCAATCCCTAGGCACCTTCCTCTTTCATACATTTATTAAACAAAAATACCAACCACTCCAGCACTATATCCCCCCCTGCTTTTAACATTTCTGTCATGATTCCGTCAATTCCAGCTGCTTTACCCCCTTTCATTCTACGTAATGCCTCACGCACCTCCTCCACACTCACATCCTGCTCTTCTTCACTCCTAAACGATGTTGTACCTCCCTGGCCAGTACATGAAATTATCGCCTCCTCTTTTCATCGACATTTAAAAGTTCCTCAAAATATTCCCGCCATCTACCCAATACCTCCAGCTCTCCATCTACTAACTCCCCTACTCTGTTTTTAACTGACAAATCCATTCGTTCCCTAGGCTTTCTTACCTTGTTTATCTCACTCCAAATTTTTTTCTTGTTTTCAGCAAAATTTCTTGACAGAGCCTCTCCCATTCTTTCATCCGCTCTTCTTTTGCACTCTCTCACCACTCTCTTCACCTTTCTTTTACTCTCCATATACTCTGCTCTTCTACTAACACTTCTGTTTTGTAAAAACCTCTTATAAGCTACCTTTTTCTCTTTTATCACACCCTTTACTTCTTCATTCCACCACTCACTCCTCTTTCCTCCTGCACCCACCCTCCTATAGCCACAAACTTCTGCCCCACATTCTAATACTGCATTTTTAAAACTATCCCAACTCTCTTCAACCCCCCCCACTACTCCTACTTGCACTAGCCCACCTTTCTGCCAATAGTTGCTTATATCTCACCCTAACTTCCTCCTCCCTTAGTTTATACACTTTTACCTCTCTCTTACTTGCTCTTGCCATTTTCTTTTTGTCCCATCTACCTTTTACTCTAACTGTAGCTACAACCAAATAATGATCTGATATATCCGTTGCCCCTCTATAAACATGTACATCTTGAAGCCTACTCATCAACCTTTTACCCACCAATACATAATCCAACAAACTACTTTCCTTACGTGCTATATCATACCTTGTATATTTATTTATCCTCTTTTTCATAAAATATGTATTACTTATTACCAAACCTCTTTCTACACATAGCTCAATTAATGGCTCCCCATTTACATTTACCCCTGGCACCCCAAATTTACCTACTACTCCATCCACAACATTTTTATATTATTGCCTGAATTCTTATAATAAAAGTGTTTATCTTCTCATGTTATTATTATATTTTCCATCATTTATTTCCATAAGGAGGAGCCAGTCTTGTCAAATACTTACTAGGATCTGACAGGGCTGAGTATGCCTTCACAGACATCATTCTCACTATTGTCACATTAGCACCATAGCTGGGATAGCTGGGAATGTAGCCAGCAACAGCTTTGAGAGCATTTAGCCGGTCTATGCATTTCTTATATAGTTGTGATATAGTGGATATATTGAATTGTACGTTTACACTAAGGTAACTGAAACATTTAACGTAGCTGATGTTTTCACCCTGCGAACATATGGGTGGGGGATGTCGTTCCCTTGTCAATATCTTTGTTTTAGAGGAAGATATGATGAGGCCTAATCGATTACAAATTGCTTGAACTTCATTAAGAATGGTACTCATCTTCTTATGCCCTGTTGTATGGATCATAATGTCATCAGCATAGCTTTGTTTAGGTGAGGCTAGGAGAGCGTTAATCAGAATATTAAATAGGATGGGACTGAGGTGTACCTTGTAAATCCTTGGTACAGGACAGAGGATACTCTGTTTGACAGATATCCTATTATAAAACTGAGTGTAGTATTAAGATTCTGTTTGCGATATAATTGCAGATTTTACATCAAGAAGTGTTGAGGAATGTGTGAGTGGTGGAAATACAGTTCTGCACACTTTTACCTTTCATGAACCCATAGAGATGAGGGGAAAGTTGGTGTCTGATTCTGTGGTACAGTCTGTTAAATATCATTCTTTCAAAAGTTTAACAATGACAACTAGTTAAAGAGATCGGTCTAAATGTATCAGGCTGTTGGGGCTTAGGGATACTTACAATGAGACTATTGGTCCAGGAAGAACACCCTTAATGTAACTGAGATTATACAGTGATAACAAAGAGTTAGAATTCTAAGGATATACGTTATACCATCCTCTAAAGGAGCGGTTGATCGACCTTTAGGTAAATCATTATCTAATTCATACTTATAAAATTATTCAATTTCAGCCTTCCTTCAGAAGCACTCTCTTGGTTTTTTCCAATAAGAAACGCAAGATTTTCATGCCTGGATGTTATTTATGAGTTATTTATGAGATCATTTTTCTATTCAAGAGGAAAGGGATGAGCAACATTACTAGACTTTTTCCTATTTATTTTATTTATAACTTCCCAAGCCAGACTTAAGTTCTTGCTTTCTTTTCCTTGCATTTGTTAGTGCAGCTTGGAACGTTCTGAGCAGGTCTGGGGTTCCACAGTCACGATACGCTTTATAAGTCCTCATAGCTTCATGTGCTAAATTGCGTAGTTGTGGATCATTATAGCATTTACAATAGTATTTGTTGCCATTTAAAGTGGAAGATTTGTCTTATTTTCCTGTTCTTTTGATTTATGAGAACAGTCTCGATCGTGGCAAGTAAATCATCATTGAATTTGTGTGCCAATGGGCTAGTGATTCTTATACCATTGATCCAAGTAGTTAATAAAGTTGTTTGTTTATTCTAGGATAAGAATAAGTTTTCTCCTATGTTTCACTCCTTGATTGCTGGAGATATGATCAAGATTGACTGCTGTGAGTTTTGGGAAGTAATCAGATAGAAGATCATCAACTATGACAGTTATGCATCGTGTATGATACATTAAATCCAAGGCACAGATCTAGTATGCCACCATATATGTGAGTAGGCTCAACAGTGCCCACAATTTGAACATAATCATTCTCATTTAGAAATTTCACTAGTTTAGTTTCATTGGTGTTTGTTACAAACCCACCAATATTCTTATGTCTTGCATTAAAGTCTCCAAGAATGAGGGTAGGTTCACTATAGATGTGGTCTGGTAAAACATCAGGTCGAAGCTGGTTCGCTGGAGCACAAAGATTAAAAATGTTTATGAAAAAGTTGCCTGCGTATATTTTGACACCATGATACTGCATACTGGTTGCAGTAATATGATGTAAGTCAGGCAACTGCCTCCTGATGGAAGCAATCTTCAGTCAAAGTTGTCAGGAAGTGGAACCATTTGGAGAGTCCTGTAATGGAGGCAAAATTCATACATAGCTTTAAGAAGAGATGCGATTAATCTCATGGAACAGAGAGTAGACCTAATGGAGACCAGAGAAGAGGCGGGTTCAGGAGTTGTGAATCGACCCCTGCAACCACAAATAGGTGAGTACACAGAAAAAAACGCACACACATGCTAGTATATTTTGTGGTACGGTATCAAATGCCTTCTTGCACTGTATATAACTATCAGTTGATGCCTCTCTCACGTATATTTGTGATGAATGAACATGGCCAGGTTGTCGGAAAGGCTGGAAACAGGAGTATGAGAAAATAACAAGAAGATGAAAATACGTATGAGTTAGAGTGATGTTAGGAAATATTTCTTCAGCCATAGAGTAGCCAGGAAGAGGAACGACCTGGAAGGATTCCTACATTGATTTAAGAAGTACAATAGGGCTCCCGAAGTTAAGAGAGAGTGAACCAAGTAGCAGTCATTGAAGAGGCGGGGCCAGGAGCTAAGATTATACCCTGTAACTACATTAAACGGACCTGAATGAGCTTCAGGACTGGTCTAACATGGGGCTATTAGAATATAATGTAAGCAAATGCAATGGTATGGAAATGGAAGAGCAGCGATGACTGGAAACAGAGAATAAACTCTAGAAAAACATGGCTGTGAACATACGTGAAGGAGGACCTCTTGGTGCGCACGGTTCTGAGTATGTCGCCTAAGGCAACTCTCGGTGAATTAACTGCCATAACAACTTAGCAAATTTAAGGATGCTTTTCAGGAATCTCCACTAGAACGCTTTTTGGAGGATACAGGGATAGTATGGAAACTATATTTTCTGAAATACGTAAAGAAACAGGAATAAATGACAAAATTTGCAACAGAGGTCATTCCAGCGCTGATGGGTCTGAGCTTTGAGGAGAGGCTAGAAGAGCTAAACCTGATGGAATTAGAGGATATAATTTGCAGGAAAGACGTGATTATGACATACAAAATACTGAGATGAATTGACAAGGTGGACAGGGCTAGTCTGTTGCAGAGGCAGGTCTCGGGTACACGAAGAAACAGCGGGAGGGTAAAAACATAGGTAAGTCAAAGTGATGCTAGTCAATGCTTCTTTAACCTTAAAGCTGACAGGAAGAGAAATACTACAGACAGCTATGTTCAAGAGGATAGACCAATACATAGTTTTAAGAATAGGTATGATAGGGGTCATGCAGCCGGTAGACAGTGAGCCCAGTACTAAGCAGCGGAGAGGCGAGGCCAGGAGCTGAGAGACTACTCTAGCAACCACAAGTACTCGTACTCACACTCTCTCACACATTGTCACACTCTCTCACACATTGTCTCACTCTCTCACACATTGTCTCACTCTCTCACACATTGTCTCACTCTCTCACACATTGTCTCACTCTCTCACACATTGTCTCTCTCTCTCACACATTGTCTCACTCTCTCACACATTGTCTCACTCTCTCACACATTGTCTCACTCTCTCACACATTGTCTCTCTCTCTCTTGTGTTTGTAGTTAATCACAATTAAGGTGAAGAAGTTACAGTCCACAACGTCATAATTCACTCTCAAATTACAAGAGCGAAGATCCTCCATTTTCTTGAGCTGCTTCATCCTAATGACTTCCTTGTTTTTTTTATTTTAATTACTTTTTTGACATTTATTTTTCATTCTATTTAAAAAGTAATCTTAAATTTAAAAATGAAAATGGGGTTGTAGAGTTTCAGTCAATTCTTTAAAAACTGATTCACAAAACTGTTTCAAGCAAAATGATGCCAGATAGACAAAACTGTCTGCTTGCTTTAAAATCCTAGAAATTATATCTAATGGTTTATTTTTAGTTGCAGCTTCCGACTTTTAACCTGCAAGTATAGCAAATAAACGTTCGTCACTTAGCTTGTAACTACGACTGTCATGCTGCACCTCGCAACACCTACATAGTAGTATATACAATTTTTAATGCCTAGTAACATTTTAATTAGCATTTATTTTAGAGTAATCATTAGTGAAAACTCGCCAAATAGGTTTGATCTTATAATCTTACTTCACTAGACTTCGTAAAATTTCCTTCTTTTGTTATTGCCTCTCCCAATTTTTTTCCAGCAGATAACTTTATAGCACTCCTGTACCTAAGCCTAACATCTTCAGCCTAGTAAGAATAAATCTTCCACCTGTATTTTTCCCTTCCTAAATTTTCTGTCTATACCCTTTCGCTTCCGAAACCTTCTATCAATACCCTTTCCTTTCCGAAACCTTCTATCTATACCCTTTCCCTTCCTAAACCTTCTATCTATACCCTTTCCCTTCCTAAACCTTCTATCTATACCCTTGCCCTTTCTAAAGCTTCTATCTATACCCTTTCCCTTCCTAAACCTTTCATCTATACTCTTTCCCTCCATAAACCTTCCAGCTATATTCTTTCCCTTTCTAAACCTTATATCTATACTCTTTCCCTTCCTAAACCTTCCGTCCTTAATATATCCCTACCTAAACCTTCCGTCTTTAATATATCCCTACCTAAAGCTTTCATCAAGGCTTTATTTTTGTAAATTTTATTTTTCGAGTTATCTTAATAAAAGCTCCCTCTTTCTTCAGTTGCACCAGGACAGCCTGCACCCCTGACCTCGGCCTTACCTCACAACTCCTGTGTACTCCCACAGCCTGGGCCAGGAGCCTCCCTCACCGACCCTACTCTCCACCAATGCTCGAAAGCCCTACCGTTGCCCTTCCAACAAGCCCTGCCCTAGTCCCTCCGTCGCTAGCCCTGTTCTCGATCCATCATCACTAGCTCTGGCATCGATCCTCATTCACCATCTTTTTTTTCCTTCGGCTCTCCGACGTTGATGCCCACCTTCGGAAAGGTCAGGGGATCTTGATATCTCCGGCCCACTCATTCATCACCATAAAAGAGTAAAACCAGCGGATAATGATGAGTATTAAAAAGGCAATTGTTGCATTTTTTCCTCAACTGAGATGCATGAGTGATGAAAATGGATGACCCTCGCACATATTTGTGACGGATGGTGGTATCACCCACTGCTTGCGTTTTCAGGACCATTATTTGACTAGCAATGAAGACAGTGTCCTTTGCATATAGCACAGTTTATTCTTCTAGTATTTTTAGTTTGTGGTGTTTTTTATTTCATTTATTCTTAAGGTTAAATGTCTATGTTGTGCACGTGGGTCGACTCATCAAGACATTTTATATCACGGATGCAATCTCCTTTCTCCTGCAATGTTCTCTACCGGTCCTTAAGCACCTTTACTTTCTCGTTACATTGAACAAACACACCAACCACTCCCACACTATATCCCCACTTTGTTATAAAATCTCTTTTTTTTAACACAATGTGTTTCAATTATTATTATTATTATAATCATGGGGAGCTCTAAACCTGTAGAATTATACAGTGCATGTGGGGGGTGGGGATGGAAGGTATTCAGTCTCAATTCAGGGAACTGGAGTACAGATCCAATTCCTTAGATAAAGAGCCCCTCACCAGCGTCAAGGAACCTCCCTTGAGGGGAGTGTTTCAATTACTTTGCTCCCTTACATTCTACCTACTGTCTCAGGCACATTCATTATATCAACACCCCTCAGGTGTCTGCTCACCTCTGTACCATGTTATTCCACAATGCCCATCACCATCTTCCCTTCATAATTAACATTCAACAATTTGTCAAAATATTCTCTCTACCTTTCCAATACTTCCACCTTCCCATCTAACCTCTCCCCTCTTTCGTTTTAAACTGTCAAGTCCACTTGTTCTTGAGGCTCTCTCACTTTATTGAATTTTCTCTAAACCCTTTTCTTATTTTCAGTAAAATTTTATGATAAAAAGTCTCCCATTACGTGATTAATAAGATATAAAGCAAACCGACTACCCGAAGGTTATTAAGGGACCTTATCGTCACCAGACAAGAATACTTTAATCACTAAAATGGGGATTAAATCCCAACATAGACACGCTGAGAGAAATACACCTCTCAGTGTGTAAACCATACGTATTCCCATTGATTGCCTAATGGGTTGAAAGCCTATCGACTACACTAGAGACATTAATTAAAGTGGCACATATCATTTTATCCACGAGATAATAATGCTTTGGTCCCTAAAACAGGAATTAAAATAAAATTCCAGAGAGAAGTACATCTTTCAGTTTATACATCCTGTGTGTTTATTGGTTAATGATTAAAGGGACTGAAAAGTCTTTCGACTACACGCTAGGATCATTAAGGCTTCACGAAACCTTTCACCACCAGTCAAAAATGGTTATAATTATAACCAGAATTTCTAAAGGGGTGGACCGGTAAGCCAGCGGAAGGCCTCGGTCAGATGGACAAAAGCCCCAGCGGCGGGTCATCATATGACTGAGACCCATCCCAGGAAACACTTGTCCAGTTTCCTGATAAACCTTGACTAACCTAACTTAACCATCAGTCAAGTACACTGTAATCCCTAAAATATACACTTCATTAAACAACACGAAGGTCATAAAGGCTGCTCGCAACCTTTCCACTACCAGATAAGAATAACCCAAAAAATAGTAAAAGAACACGGTCACCATATATACGCCAAGAAAAATACACAATGTACACATCCTGTCTGGCTATTGATGGTTGGTAAATGGGGGTTTAAGCCTATGGCAACATTAGGGACGCCCACCTGCTGTCTGCTTGATGGCTTTGAAGCTTTCTGACTACATTGGGGTTATAAAGGCTGCACATATCTTTTTTACCTCTAGATACGAAGACTTTTATTCCTATAATAGAGGTTAAAGCAAACTTTCGGCGTATATATCTTGAAAGAAATATACCAGTTATATATCCTATGTGTGTTATTCCATTGTTTGGTTAATGAGGATTAAATCCTGTCGCCTGCACAAGAAACATTAGTTGCACGTTAACCTTCTGGCCACCAGACAACAATACTTTAAGCCTAAATGAAGGATTAATAAACTCAGTTGAATACAAATTATTATTATTATTATTATTATTATTATTATTATTATTATTATTATTATTATTATTATTATTATTATTATTATTATTATTATTATTATTATTATCATCATCATTATTATTATTATTATTATTATTATTATTATTATTATTTGTATTATTATTATTATTATTATTATTATTATTATTATTATTATTATTATTATTATTATTATTATTATTATTATTATTATTATCATCATTATTATTATTATTATTATTATTATTATTATTATTATTATTATTATTATTATTATTATTATTATTATTATTATTTGTATTATTATTATTATTATTATTATTATTATTATTATTATTATTATTATTATTATTATTATTATTATTATTATTATTATTATTATTATTATTCCAAGTAAGTTTGGCCAGCTCTTAAGGAAGAAAAAAGTACTGAAAGTACTTAAGTTTTACATAAGCATGGATCACTTTACCATACAACTTTAAATGCTGGTCGTGAGTGCACACAGATGTAACAGGCACATTAAAAGAACATGAAGTTGATTTAACAAAGGATAACCAAGTAAAATCAATTATTTCACAGAAAACAATTTGATTAATGAAACTGGCACATGATAACTTTCACAGCCTAATATCAAGAGACTCTTTGGGACAACACATCAGCCCAACATCAAGAGACTGTTTGGGACAACACCTCAGCCCAACATCAAGAGACTGTTTGGGACAACACATCAGCCCAACATCAAGAGACTGTTTGGGACAACACATCAGCCCAACATCAAGAGACTGTTTGGGACAACACATCAGCCCAACATCAAGAGACTGTTTGGGACAACACATCAGCCCAACATCAAGAGACTGTTTGGGACAACACATCAGCCCAACATCAAGAGACTGTTTGGGACAACACATCAGCCCAACATCAAGAGACTGTTTGGGACAACACATCAGCCCAACATCAAGAGACTGTTTGGGACAACACATCAGCCCAACATCAAGAGACTGTTTGGGACAACACATCAGCCCAACATCAAGAGACTGTTTGGGACAACACATCAGCCCAACATCAAGAGACTGTTTGGGACAACACATCAGCCCAACATCAAGAGACTGTTTGGGACAACACATCAACCCAACATCAAGAGACTGTTTGTGACAACACATTAGCCCAACATCAAGAGACTGTTTGGGACAACACATCAGAATGAAAAGTATAAAGTTGACCAGAAGATGCATATCCAAGTTATTGTACAGAGTCAGACCAAATTTGTACCTACACAGCCTAAACCCATGGAACATTTCATTTATTGCATACAGTGTGTTAGCTATTGAAGACTGACGAACCTCACAGATGCTATCTATATTTTAATGAGAGGAAAGTGCTAAATACGTAGGGGTCATAAGTAAAGAAGTAAAGAAGTAAAGAGGGGAATATATGAGAGTATAGTTATACCAACACTCTTATATGGGTGTGAAGGATGGGTTATGAATGTTGCAATGAGGAGAAGGCTGGAGGCAGTGGAGATGTCATGTCTGAGGTCAATGTGTGGTGTGAATATAATGCAGAGAATTCGGAGTTTGGAAATTAGGAGGAGGTGCGGGATTACCAAAACTATTATCCAGAGGGCTGAGGAGGAGTTGTTGAGGTGGTTCGGACATGTAGAGAGAATGGAACGAGACAGAATGACTTCGAGAGTGTATAAATCTGTTGTGGAGGGAAGGCAGGGTAGGGGTCAGCCTTGGAAAGGTTGGAGGGAGGGGGTAAAAACGGTTTTGTGTGCGAGGGGCTTGGACTTCTAGCAAGCATGTGTGAGCATATTTGATAGGAGTGAATTGAGACAATTGGTTTTTAATACTTGACGTGCTGTTGGAGTGTGAGCAAAGTAACATTTATGAAGGGATTCAGGGAAACCGGCAGGCCGGACTTGAATCCTGGAGATGGGAAGTACAGTGTCTGCACTCTGAAGGAGGGGTGTTAATGTTGCAGTTTTATAACTGTAGTGTAAAGCACCCCTCTGGCAAGACAGTGATTGAGTGAATGATGATGAAAGTTTTTCTTTTTCGGGCCACCCTGCCTTGGTGGGAATCGGCCAATGTGGTAATAAATAAATAAAATTAAAAAATCACACTAATTTGCACATTTTAAAATGGTTAAATATACACCTACACATATTAATTTCGATGTCCATCGCCACTAAGGGTTTTGGAAGTAATGCAAGATATTTAAGGATGCTGGGAGTGGTTGCAGCAACTTCAGTCATGAGGTACGTGAACACACCAGTTGTTTCAACAACTGGGTACTCGTTTTCCAGGTATCCACGAAAAGGTTACCTGGAATGAAATTTGAAATACCTGAAATGTAATGATGGAACAAGTGACCACTTTGTGGTCAGTTGCTCCACAGCTATGGAGCGATTCCTGCACCTTATGCAGGAATCGCCTCATACCTGTTTAGTCCCCTTTTTTGAAGTCTGGCTTCTCCCGTCCTTCTTGTGCTGCTTCATTCTCCACTGCTAACTCTGCAAAGTTTTCCAAACTCAGGACCACGTGGTCACTAGCACCAAGGGGGCATTTCATATGTAATATCCCACGGATTTGAAGTGTTCAAGGTCCAGCCTTGCAGAAACATCCTCTCCTCTCTCTCTGGCTGTGTATCTCTTACATGTTGGTGCATGAATGAAGTTTTCCAATACTGTCTCCAGTATCTTAGCTCTCTGCGTTTCTTGTTCCCCATATGTCTCTAGGTTTTCCCAGTCAGTCTTGTTACTGAAATCCACTATGACAAGTACTTTGTCCTAACCATGTGGATACCTCTGCTAGTGTATTCACCATTGCCCAGTTGCTCTCATTGTACTTTTGTCTTGGTCTCTTGCTGTTCAGTGGTGGATTCTACATCATTTCTATCATCACCGCTGGACCCCCGTACTATAGCGTCCCTACTATGAGGTCATTTGCTTCCCTTCTATCCAATCCTCCCATTTCCTCAAAACTCCACTGGCTTTTAATGAGCTGTTTAACTCTTGGTCCCCCTCTGTTCTCTTTATCTTTCCTCAGGATCTGATATTCATTTGGTAAGATCGCATTTGTTATCCCCATGAACATTGTCTCCGTGAGTGCTATGATGTCTGGGAATGCCTCAGTGATTCGTTCTTGCCACTATTCAGCCTTATTTGTGATTTCATCTGCATTTGTGAACCATACCTTCAGTTTCCTTTCCAGTAGTGTATTTTGTGAGGAGGGAGGCGACTGGTGTGGATTGGGAGTGTGGAAGGCAGGACGGGATATTATGAATGGTTGCTCTGATGGTGGTATTAGTGCTGGGGGGAGGGGAGCTGTGGAGTTTAGTTTGTTTCTGGTTATTGTGTTTGGTTGGTTTGGGGTTGAGGATGTTCTGTGATCATTTGTGTTTGGTATTCCCCCTGAGGCTGAGCTTTCCTGTCTGTCGATGCCTGCCCTGTCTCTCTTTCCTTCCACTGGTGTCTTCTTACTCTCACTCTTAGTTGCTCCAGTTCTTCTTGTATTCTGTCGTGGTCGAGATACACTCACTGATATTCTTGGAAGTCCTTTATCAGTGGTTTCTGTTGTAGTATCCTGTTCATACTACTTCTACTTTAGGTAAAAGGACACAAGTGCAAATAATGTGACATTTTATTGTGGCAACGTTTCGCTCTCTAGGAGCTTTATCAAGCTGTTATGTTACGTAATGGTTATGTTACCACAATTTAATGTCACATTAGTTGTATTTATGTCCTTTTACCCAACATATCGTATGTAATTCTATCAACATTAATACTTCTATCTTCAATGTCAATTCGACTAGGTGATTCCCCCCCCCCCTTGAATATCCCCAAAGTCTTCAAAAATTTGTTACCTGGAACATGTCCTTTTCTCCTGTTATTGCGATGATGCTTTCAATCTCTTTTTCTTCCCAGTGTTTTCTTTCATCACAGGTCATCCCTTCAGCCTCCTGAAACCCATGAATAATTATTGATTTCTCCCTCTCTTATTCCCGTTTCTTTTCCCTCCATATCTCTGGATCCAATTTAAGCATTTACTTTGTTATTTCCCATATCATCTTCCAGACACCCTGGTGCCCTGATATTCTACAAGAGATTTCGTAACTTCTTCCCCTCATTCAGTCCTCTCACTTTAAACTGATGTTTCTATTTCCACCACCTTGCTGCTTTCAGCCTTTGTCTTTATATCCTGCTTCAGCACTTTCAGTTCTTCCTCCAGTCTCTGTATTTTTGTCTCAGCAGCTCCAGCTCGAAAGTCCCACTACATGCTGTATTCAGATATCTTCACCATTGTTTTGCAACGTTTTTCCATTTTTCACATTCTTGTTCCATTTTGCTCTTGTGTCTTTTTGTTCATTCTTCCTTCTCAGTCCATCCATCCCATTTTTTGTTTTTCCTGTTAGGATGCTCTAGTTTCTGTAGTCTGCAAACTTTGTGTTGAGTTGTGAGTGTCTATGTGCTTGTGCAGAACTGTGTCAAAAGCCTTTTTATAGTCCAATAAAATGCAATATACCCACCCCCTCTCTCTCTCTCGCTTCTTTTACTGCTGTCACCTTGTGAGAGAACTCGAGTAGGTTTGTGACAAAGGATTTCCCGTTCCTGAATCCGTGCTGGTTGCCGCACATAAGCTCATTCCTTTCTAGGTGCTCCACCCATTTTCTCCTGATAACCCTTTTCATGACTCTGCATACTATACATGTCAGTGACACTGGTCTGTAGTTTAGTACTTCATGTCTGTCTCCTTTTTTAAAAATTGGGACTACATTTGCTGTTTTCCATACCTCAGGTAGTCTCCCTGTTTCAATAGATGTTTTGAAGATTGTTGTTAGGGGTACACAGCGCCTCTGCTCCCTCTCTCAGGACCCATGGAGAGATGTTGTCCGGCCCCATCGCCTTTGAGGTATCTAGCTCACTCAGCAGCCTCTTCACTTCTTCCTCGGTTGAATGTATTGTGTCCAGCACTTGGTGGTGAACCCAACCTCTCCGTCTTTCTGGAGTCCCTTCTGTCTCCTCTGTGAACACTTCTTTGAATCTCATGTTAAGTTCCTCACATACTTCGCGGTCATATCTTGTGATCTCTTCTCCTTCTTTTCATAGCCTGATCACCTGGTCCTTGACTTTTGTATTCTTCCTGATGTGGCTGTAGAACAGCTTTGGGTCAGATTTGGCTTTCGCTGCTATGTCATTTTCATATTGGCATTGAGCCTCCCTTCTTACCTGTGCATATTCACTTCTGGCTCTACGACTGCTCTCCTTATTCTCCTGGGTCCTATGCCTTCTATACTTCTTCCATTCTCTAGCACACTTGGTTTTGGCCTCCCTGCACCTTTGGGTGAACCACGGGCTCATCCTGGCTTTTTCATTATTCCTGTTACCCTTGGGTACAAAACTCTCCTCAGCTTCGTTGCATATGGTTGTCACATATGCCATCATCTCGTTTACTGACTTCCTTGCCAGTTCTCTGTCCCACTGAACCCCATTCAAGAAGTTCTTCATACCCACGTAGTCCCCTTTCTTGTAGTTTGGCTTCATTCGTCCAGCCCTTCCTACTTCCCCCTCCACTTGTAACTCTACTGTGTATTCGAAGCTTAAAACCACATGATCACTGGCCCCAAGGGGTCCTTCATATGTGATGTCCTCAATATCTGCACTACTCAAGGTGAATATTAGGTCCAGTCTCGCTGGTTCATCCGCTCCTCTCTCTCTGGTAGTGTCCCTTATGTGTTGGTACATAAGGTTTTCCAGTACCACCTCCATCATCTTAGCCATCCACGTTTCTTGGCCCCCATGTGGCTCCAAGTTCTCCCAATCGATTTCCTTGTGGTTGAAGTCACCCATGATCAGCATGAGCCCTTCTGGCCACTTCAGCCAGTGTGTCAACCATCGCTCTATTACTCTCGTCATACTCCTGCCTTGGCCTCCTGCTGTTCTGTGGTGTGTTATACATCACTGGCCCCAAGGGGTCCTTCATATGTGATGTCCTCAATATCTGCACTACTCAAGGTGAATATTAGGTCCAGTCTCGCTGGTTCATCCGCTCCTCTCTCTCTGGTAGTGTCCCTTATGTGTTGGTACATAAAGGTTTCCAGTACCACCTCCATCATCTTAGCCATCCACGTTTCTTGGCCCCCATGTGGCTCCAAGTTCTCCCAATCGATTTCCTTGTGGTTGAAGTCACCCATGATCAGCATGAGCCCTTCTGGCCACTTCAGCCAGTGTGTCAACCATCGCTCTATTACTCTCGTCATACTCCTGCCTTGGCCTCCTGCTGTTCTGTGGTGTGTTATACATCACTGTAATTACCACTTGAGACCTCCAGACTGAAGTGTTCCTATTATGTAATCTCTTGCTTCTCCTCTGTCTCCTATCTCCAGCTCATAAAAATCCTACTGGTTTTTGATCAGCAGTGCCACTCATCCACCCCCTCTGTTCCCTCTGTCTTTCCTCAGGATCTGATATCCCGTTGGAAAGATGGCATCTGTTTTCATACCTGTGAGCTTGGTTTCTGTGAGAGCTATGATGTCTAGTGATGCCTCTGACTATTTCGTGCCACTCCTCCCGCTTATTTGTTATTCCGTCAGCGTTGGTATACTATACCTTCAGTTTTTTCTCCAACACTGTTTTTTGGGTAGTCTGTGGGGGTGGGGGACCTGGCAGTATACTGCAGGATTCTATAACGGAGTGTTGGGTGGGGGATTTAAGTTTGTGTTTGGATAGCGTGATTGGTTGTGGGGTTCTGGGGGTGGTTCTGTGTGTGCTTGCTCTTGTTGCTCTGCCCTGATCTGGTTGTTCTCTGTTGATTCTGTCCTTGTCTCTCCTCCTAGCTTCTTTCGCTTCTGTGTCCTCTCCCTCAGCTGCTGTCATTCTGTTTTTGTTCTGTCTCGGTCTAGGAACACCCTCTTATATTCTGCCACTTCCTTCAACCATGGTTTCTCTTGGAGGATCCTGTTTTGCACTATTTCTGTCCTGAGAATCAGCTTGATTGGTCTTTTTCTCCCCTTCACGTACCCCCGTATTCTCTGACAATTTACAATCTCGGATATGTCCTCTTCACCTAATTCTGTGATAATCTTCTCAATCTCCTTTCTTTCTGCCTGCCGTCTTTCAGTGTGTGTCCTTCCCTCACTCTCCTGGAGCCCATGAATAAACACTGACTTCGCCATCTCTTCCTCCCATTGCCTTTCCCTCTGTGACTCTGGTTCCTGTCTGTACATGGCCATTTTCTCCCTTATTATTTCCTGTAGCTCTTGGTGGCATGGTCGTGCCTCTGCATTTGACCTATCCCCCT
>WNWK01005814.1:0-7500 GCA_009830355.1 Cherax destructor | reverse complement strand
AACTCTCATTCAGAACGCAGGAGCTTTACTTTCCACCTCCAGGACTCAAGTCCAGCTTGCTAGTTTCATTGAATCCCTTCATAAATATTACTTTGCTCACACTCCAACAGCACGTCATGTAATGAAAACCATTTGACTCCACTCGCTCCTATCTAACACGCTCTCACACGCTCGCTGGAAGTCCAAGCATCTCACACATAAAACCTCCTTTACGTCCTCCTTCCAACCTTCCCTAGACTGACCTCCTACCCCTCCTTAATTCTACTACAGATTTATACGCTCTCCAAGTCATTCTATTTCGTTCCATCCTTTCTAAATGTCCGGACCACCTAAACAACCCCTCCTCAGCCCTCTGGATAATACATTTTAGTATCCCCGCGCCTCCTCCTAATTTCCAAGCTACGTACTCTCTGCGTTATATTAACACCACACATGGCCTTTAGACACGACATCTCCACTTCCTCCAACCTTCTCCTTGTTGCAACATTCACTATCTAAGCTTCACATCCATATAAGTGAGCTGATATAACTATACTCTCATACATTCCCCTCCTTGGATAACGTTCTTTGTCTCCACAGTCCTCAGTGCACCACTCACCTTTTTTTCCTCACCAATTCTGTGATTCACCTCGTCTTTCATAGACCCACCTGCTCACAAATAGACTTCCAAATATCTGAATACATTCACTTCCTCCATACTCTTTCCTCCAATCTGATATCCAATCTTTCATTACCTAATTTTTTTTGTTATCCTCATCACCTTACTCTTACCTATGCTCACTTTTAATTTCCTTCTTTTACATACCCTACCAAACTCATCCACCAACCTCTGCAACTTCTATTCAGAATCTCCCAAAAGCACAGTGTCATCAGCAAAAAGCAACTGTGACAACTCCCACTTTAGTCTATTTTTTTAATCCCACACCTCTTGCAACACCCGAGCATTCACTTAAAAATCCTTCACTGTTTTCAGTAACCTACCTGTTATTCCATACATCTGCAATATCTGTCACATTGCCCCTCCTTTCCACTTTATCATACGTGTTTTCTAAATCCATAAATGCAACAAAAACCTCATTACCCTTATCTATATACCGTTCACCTATATGTTTCACTGTAAATACACACTCCCTACCCTTCCTAAAGCCGCCTTGTTCATCTACGATCCTGCTCTCCGTCTTACTCTTAATTATTTCAGTATTAACTCTACCATACACTTTACCAGGTATACTCAACAGGCATATTCCCCTTTAATTTTTACACTCTCTTTTGTCAACTTTACCTTTATATAAAGGAACTATGTATGCTCTCTGTCAATCCCTAGGTACCTTACCCTCTTCCATACATTTATAAAATAAAAGCACCAACCATTCCAAAACTATATCCCACTTGCTTTTAGCATTTCTATCTTTATCCCATAAATCGAAACTGCTTTAACCACTTTCATTCTACCCACTGCCCCACGCACCTCCCCCACACTCACAACTGCCTCACGCACCTCCCCCACACTCACAACTGCCTCACGCACCTCCCCCACACTCACAACTGCCTCACGCACCTCCCCCACACTCACAACTGCCTCCACGCACCTCCCCACACTCACAACTGCCTCACGCACCTCCCCCACACTCACAACTGCCTCACGCACCTCCCCCACACTCACAACTGCCTCACGCACCTCCCCACACTCACAACTGCCTCACGCACCTCCCCCACACTCACAACTGCCTCCACGCACCTCCCCACACTCACAACTGCCTCACGCACCTCCCCCACACTCACAACTGCCTCACGCACCTCCCCACACTCCAACTGCCTCACGCACCTCCCCACACTCACAACTGTCTCACGCACCTCCCCACACTCACGACTGCCTCACGCACCTCCCCCACACTCACAACTGCCTCACGCACCTCCCCCACACTCACAACTGCCTCACGCACCTCCCCCACACTCACAACTGCCTCACGCACCTCCCCACACTCACAACTGCCTCACGCACCTCCCCCACACTCACAACTGCCTCACGCACCTCTCCCACACTCACAACTGCCTCACGCACCTCCCCCAACACTCACAACTGCCTCACGCACCTCCCCCACACTCACAACTGCCTCACGCACCTCCCCCACACTCACAACTGCCTCACGCACCTCCCACAACACTCACAACTGCCTCACGCACCTCCCACCATACTCACAACTGCCTCACGCACCTCCCCACACTCACAACTGCCTCACGCACCTCCCCACACTCACAATTGCCTCACGCACCTCCCCCACACTCCTACTGCCTCACGCACCTCCCCACACTCACAACTGCCTCACGCACCTCCCCACACTCACAACTGCCTCACGCACCTCCCCCACACTCACAATTGCCTCACGCACCTCCCCCACACTCACAACTGCCTCACGCACCTCCCCACACTCCTTGCCTCACTCACCTCCCCCACACTCACAACTGCCTCACGCACCTCCCCCACACTCACAACTGCCTCACGCACCTCCCCCACACTCACAACTGCCTCACGCACCTCCCCACACTCACATGTGCCTCACGCACCTCCCCCACACTCACAACTGCCTCACGCACCTCCCCCACACTCACAACTGCCTCACGCACCTCCCCCACACTCACAACTGGCTGTACCTCTCTGCCTTCTGCACGAAATCACAGCTTCCCTATCCTCATCAACATCTTCCCGATACCTCTAACTCTCCATCTAATAAGTCTCCTCTCCTCCTTACATTAATGGGCAGTATGATGAATGTTACCCATAGTGATTAACCCCATCATCTTTTTCATAGCATTTCTAAATGCAACATTAAAAAAAGCTTAAAAACTTAAAAATAAAAACCCTTTTACTATACAAGAGTTACATAATGATTTAAAGAAAAACTTGAATGAATGTAAATTAATCCTTCTCTAATTGACAAATATAACATTACATTTTACCTAAAAACTTATCTTGTCTCATTTTCATCTCCATATTATCTAACAAATCACTTTACATATTATGATCCAAATATTTAAATTGTTCAACGATTTCATACTGACTTATAATATTACCAAAATTAGTATTTCTACTCTTTGCCCGAAATACCATACATTTGCCTTTACAAGTCTTAATTTGTAACTTTATATTATGCAGTTTTTCATTAAATAATTCATTTGTGTATATGTTATTGTGTATGAGCCACATGAACGATATGCAATTAAACGTAATGATATTTACTCTAAGATGGTGGAACCTTCTCATTTTCACAGAGGCTTTTTCTCCGATAACATCACCATAAGATTCCATCTGTTATCACTTGTGTGAGCTTTGTCTCGGTGAGCGCTATCTTTTCTGGGTGGCCCTACTATTGGTTCCTTAAATTCATTTCACTTTTATTTGATCAGAATTTATGTTGCCGTGCAATGGTGAGTAGACGCCCCCGTGTCTCACACTCTCGTTACTGATATAATATTCACTTTTGTTTCCACTACCCAAAAAAAATCGCCTCGTTGTTTTAAAAAATAATACACAAGAAGATGAACAATATCAGTAATAATTCTTCTGTTAATAAGGATATGCCCTAGATTACAGTGGTCCACCTTTCAAGACGCCACAGACAGGTCCATGAGAGCAGCAGATGCTCTTCCTCTCCTCTTCATTTAAGGCCAAACAGTTTCTTTCAACACAAAAGATGAGTCAATAAAACTTGATCCTTTGTTGAAACCAAATTATCTAAAACTAAAACGTTTCATCCCTATTAATATGAGTTTCAAATAATTTAAATAAATTATGTGATATAATAGCAGGTCTTTAATTAGATGACTCCCTCTAGTTATTTTTTGTGTTTTTAGTAAAGAATGTTTGTCACGGGAAAGAAAATTGTTAGTAATATAACAATGATCTAAGAAGCATTCATACAATATATAGCAAGACATCATTAGACCCGTGTTTCAGTAACGTTAACTGACCCCCCAATATACAGCAAGACATCATTAGACCCGTGTTTCAGTAACGTTAACTGACCCCGTCATCATCAACTAAAACATTAGGTATGTCAATATATTTCTTTAATCCACTGCTTATATAACTAAATTAAATTTACGTTTAACTTTGTAGACGATTAACCAAAAATTACCTTCATCCACATGTTACATCATTGCTATCAAAACGTTAACACTATGTATTCATAAGATAGCATCAACATTACTCTTCCTATCACTAACATTTGAAGTTATTTTTAATTTATTCCTTTGCTCTTGCATCTCTTTCCAGAAAAACTAAATTTCTCTGCTTCAGTATTTTTATCGATAGGAAATGAACTTCCATTGACTTCGCGTTTTTTTACTTAATACCAAAGCTGGTTTAAAAGTTTTTCAACTCTCAATCCTCATCCTAAAAACAGTGGAGACTCTCCGATCCTATTTCTCTTCAACCTGGTAGTACATTTTTCTCTTGAATTATCGAAAAAACGTTTAACCTTTCTTTTCCAAAATGAAAATATTTTGAGTTTATTTTATTTTTAGACAGCTCTCTTAAATTAGAATTATGTCATGAAACAGAAGCAGTAACATAACTGTCAGTCCTAACAGTCATATGGTAAACTTATCTTCTCACAGAGATATATGAATCAATTATTAAATTCCTTATCCGAGGTTGATTATATGAGTCTATCAAGCGGTTTAATACTGACAAACATCAATCCAAATAACGGTTATATTTATATCACAACATGATAGAGAATAATTCAGGATTTATTATACGGAACAAACGACAAAGTGCCAAAATTAATCAGATTAAAGCCTAAACTTTTAAGTAATTTATCTGTCACCAGACCTTACCATTAAAAATATCTACATTTAAATCACGCAGAAAATAGCATCAAACATTATTATATAAGACATATTCTAATGCTATCAGAATTAATATAATTATTCAAAGCATTATTTACCAAAGTGACCGAAGCAGTGTGACCCGAAAAAGAAGAAACATTCTCACCATCACTCACTCTATCACTGCCTTGCTAAGCCTTTCGTGTTGCAATCAACACATCATCAGGAACTTACAGTGTTGATGAAAAGAGGAGGAGGTCAAGCAAATACGATCACAGGAACGCCTTTGCTGGAGTGAGGTAGAAAGGCGGGGGCAGGGGGCAGGAAATGCCACAAGCCATACCCATACCCATAGCCAGATTGAATATTATAGTATTAGTAAAACCAGCCAGATCACAAACACTGATACTATAATAGTAGCCTAACGAGAGTGTCATGGCAATTATCAAAAATTGGGTCAGACTACGCTATTATATGAATAACTTTATATATATATAATAACTTTATATATATAATACTTATATATATATATATTTGCAAGTGATGTAGATATCACTGTCAATTATGAGTTTCCGCACCTCTAGAAAACTGGTATATTTAAATAATTGGTTGGTAAAAATATTAACTCCATTGTTTGGCAACATTTCTGAAGCCGCATAAAAACAATGTTGATTTCATTGGCAAATTGGAAAATGTAAACATGTGCAATGATTTTACACTAGTAAGTTTTGATGTAACAGTGTTGTTCACTCAGTGACTGTCCCCGACTTACTATCTTATATGGAAGAATTAGATGAATTCTCCTACCTTTGAAAAAATACCATTAGTGAACTGATTAAGTTGTGTGTAGTTGACTACAAATTTGAGTTTAAGGGAAAATACTATGCTCAAAGGCAGGGAATGGCTATGGGTAATCCGTTGTCTCCCTATTGAGCAATCTGTATATGGAATTTTTCGAGGCTAGGCTGTTGAAAGCTATCCAGAACTGTAGAGCTAAATGGTTCCGATATGATGTGGATGACATCTTGTGTCTTTGGCCAAATGATATGACCCTGGGTACATTTTTACCAAGAGTTAACTCTTTAGTCCTGTCTATCAAATTCACCATGGAGAAAAAGTGGACTCTAAACTTCCATTCTTAGATGTGTTGATACACAGGCTCGATAGAAAGTTTAAGTGTGCGATAGATAGGAAAGCCTCTAATGTGTGCTCATACATTCAGTACTATTCCAACCATGAGACAAGAGTTAAAAGAAGTGTTTTTCTATGTTTCTGAAAGTTTACTGAGTATGCAGCCCTGAGTTCCTAGATGAAAAAATAGAAAATATTTGACATTACCATCAAATTGAAGTACTCTAAGGAGTTCTTGGAATCTGCGTAGCTGGCAGCTAGGAAACATATCATACAACCCCTCAGATCAAGAATGTGCTGGTTCTCCCATACAATGAGAATTTATCTGTCCTCCCGAATGCTCTTAAAATATTTAATAAACAAGTAGTTTAAGATTTGGGGACTGTTAGAACATTCTGATAAAGAATTCTCCTTAACAGTGTGTTGGTGGTGTCTACAGAATTGGTAGCAATGGTAGCAATTTATTCTACGTGGGACAGACTGGCATACCTCTAGATGTTAGGATATCACAACACCGATATGCAGTAAGAACTGTACAGGAGTCTAACACGATTTTTCAGCCACATTAAAGCTTGCAAACTCAGAAAATTGGTCGGAAGCAAGAGTCATTGTCCCTTGTTCCTCTTGGCTTGAACAAAATATTGTAGAATCGTTAATTATAAAGCATGATAAGCGTTCATTATACTAACAGTGTTAAAAGTAGATTCAATTACATTGCCAAAATCAGACTCTCATACATATGCATTCTACTGTCTTGAATGTAGTTCCACACTGAGCAATTAGGCCTATTTTTCCTGTTTTCTGATGATTAGACCAACATTTGCCTCAGAATCCTGTAGGATAGATAAATTATAACCGTCTTTCCCAAGATTTTCATCCCAAATGCAGATTTATCTGTATTTTGGTATGTAAAGTCATTTACACCATATACAGCATCTGCTTCAGAAGCTTGTGAGATGAACTATGGCTGTCTTCCTTTGTATAACTCCCTAGATTATTGCCAGTGATGTTTATATCAATGGCAATATATGTAAATTTATTTTTATGTAAAATTATTTATAACACAGCATTAGGCTACTATTACATTGTCAGTGCATGGGCTGGCTGTTTTCCTAATGCTGTAATATTTAAACTTTCTGGCTATGGGTATTGATATGCCTGGGAGAAACATGAAAGACCTAGTGCTATCATTCAACTTCCCCATGGTTGTTTTGCGTGTGTATGTGGGTGTGCGCTGTTTGAAGAAATCACAATAAAATGCACGATTGTTAATATGAATAAATGCAACAATGATATAGGAAATAAAACTTGAGGGCTTCCATGTGCTTACCTACAGCAGAAGAATATCTTGAGACACATCTTCCTCTGAAGATGTGTGCAAGCACATGAAAGTGCTCGGATTTTTCCTCTTTCTCTGTGGTACTCTTATATATATTATATATGCATGCATATATATATATATATATATATATATATATATATATATATATATATATATATATATATATATATATATATATATTTACTTGTATTTGTTTA